>JAECUM010040920.1:0-10170 GCA_016617855.1 Megalonaias nervosa
TTCTAAAAAGAATTTAAATAAAATGCAATGAAGAAATACAATCTATCGCTAAAGCCCGTAGCGACAACCAATTGCTAATAAGGACAAGAACATTTACAGTGTGGTGTATATAATATTGTTTTTATCCTCGTTGGTATGAATGTCACCTGTGGTCCATTATTTACTTCACAATGTGGCCGTTTTTACTTACTGACTGGGTCTTTTTGATAACCAGCACTGGCGATGACTATAGCAACATTTGTCTCCCTTGTTTCAATGTTTACGACCTATATCAAAAATAAATGCAGCCTATTTTGTCGTCTGTTTGTACAAAATAATACTCTTTCCAAGGTTTTCTTGTGGTTTTGAGTATGCTTCGTTTAATTTACTTCATGTTTGTAATGGATTTGGGCAGGTTTTGGGTGGTTTTGGGCAGGTTTTGGGTGGTTTTGGTCAGGTTTTGGGTGGTTTTGGGTGAATCGTGCGGCCGTGTACATCAAGCTGAAATGTGATCTGTAAGAATGCAATTTGGTAGAAACAATGAATAATGCAAATTCTGCATCTAATATTTATGGGAATAGACAAGGATTTAAGTCATGCTAAGCACAATTTGCACTATATAAATACTATTCATTTATAGTACAGCCTGGTCTCCTGAGTAAACTCAAACCAGCCCGTGAAATATGAAGTCGTTATTTACCTTTATTTATAATATCACTCGAAGAAATCAGAAAATATGCACATGCAAAGTGTTGGGAGATCGAAATTGTATTTGTTTTACATGTATATAAGTCATAGGACACAGAAAAATTATTTTCTCATGTCTCAAGATTTACAGCCATTATGGTAGTCAACAAACTTAAAAATTTTAAAGTTTAGACCTTGGCCCGCGGATAAGCCAACTCCCCAACCCCCTTCTTCCATGCTTTTATTTCTTCCTAAATTATTTGGCTTATACGCAAGTATATATGGTACATAAAAGTGAATTTTAATGATGTTATTAGTACGTTTCACATTATCTTCAGGCTTTCTTTGACCTAGTAATAGATTGACATTAAAATGAATTTTAATGATGTCATTATTATGATTCACATAGCATCATCAACAAATTAATGTATGAAATCATGTGGAGATTTCAGCATGACTGAATATTTAAAAATACATATCATACTTGAGTAGTATGGACACTTGCTGTAATTCATACACTTTACATTTACAACTAAGATTTTTTTTTATAAAACATTGAGAATATATGAAAAATAACATTTTTAATAAAACAAAAATAATTGAATTAAAGTTTTTCTTGGGAAAACCTAATATTCCATACTTTGCACAACAAAAATGTGCAAAAATAACTGATTTGCATCGGTAATTATTAGGGCTGTTCCAGTAAAACATAACTGGAACCCAGGGAAGGCACTTTTAACGTGGGGTAATCACCTATTGATGCAATTTATAATTTTATTATCATTTTAATATGAACTCTGTGAAATCAACGTACCCTGGCATATATTTTTAAAAATTTGCCTTCCCTGGGTACCATGTATGTTTAAATGGAACAGCCCTGAGGCATAATTTTATCTTTACATTAAAATTTTTAATGAGTTTTTAAATAATTAATTATGTTACTTATCCTTTGCACTATGACATAAGTTGGCATCCTCATGTCAATAGCTATAGATTACTTTTGCAATACAATGCAAATTAAAGATCGTGTAGTTAGGCACTGCATACAAAATAGTACTTGTGCTCATGGGTAGACAGGTACTGCATACACAATAATAGTTGTGTTCATGGGTAGACATTTACTGCATACGCTATAACTCGTGCTCATGGGTACAGTGAAAGTTATACAGGTCATGTAGGTGTTCAACACCAACTATTTCAGTAATGGGTGTCATTTTTTTAGAATTTGCTTTTACATGCCTTTAAATGGCAATTATTCAAATTTTTAGGATCCTGTTCCATCCATATTCTTTTAGAAGGTCAATATTTACGTGCTTCGAGAATTACATATGGCAAAATCCATGTTAAACTATGTGGACATTTTTGGACAAGACCAACCTAAAGGTGTGATTCAGTACAATCCAGATTGAATGCCGTGTTCTGTGATGTCAGAATGAAAGGCTATACATTTTGATAAACAAATTTGTACTATCCTATATTGTGATGATTAGACTTGACATGCTCTTTTTTTGACCCAGTTTAGTACCTGGCCACCATTGAAAAAGTCCATAGCAATTGATAGTTTTTGTCTGGAAGTTTCTTGATGACAGTTACAGTGCAAAGCATTCAATAATCAGGATTGCAAAGACTTTATTTAAACATAATTAGTATTAAATTTTAAAACAATAATTTATATTTAATTTAAGATGAGTAAATGTGCATACATGACCTGTATGACTTTTACTATAGACAAGTACTGCTTGCACAATATTGGGAGCATGGGTAGATAGGTAATACACATTACTGTGTGCATGAGTAGATGGTACACCAGCGGTTCTTGACCTTTATGGGTAGTGACTGAGATTAGATTTGTGGTGTTAGCCTTGCCACCCATCAAATGCTAAAAAACCACTTGGGTAGGCAATTTCAAATTATTAAGGTTGTTCACAGTGACCCACTCAAAACAGCATGGCGACCCAGTTTTGGGTTGCAACCCATGGGTTAAGAACCACAGATATACACGATGTTACTTGTGTGCATGGGTAGACTGGTACTGAATACACAATGCTCAGCGTGTGTGTAGGTAGACTGGTAATGTATACACAATATCAATTATATGTATGGGTGGACTTCTAATGATTTTCTACAACAGAGAATTGGAATTCCATTAAAAGTTGTTTGCTCCTTTCTTTATCTTTTTCCTGTTTATGTATTTGATTTGCATGACCCGTAACTAAACGTTGGTTGCTTTGCATTAATAAGAAGCAATTTGGTCTAAATATGGTTCTGACATTTTGTGTTGCTTCCTGTGACGAGACTAAAATTGTGAAATTTTGAAATCATGAAGAAGTAAAAACATCAAGGCATTAATTAATTATTTATATGTTGTTAGACAGGTACAGTGCTAGTTCAGCACTGATAGGTCACTTGGCAAGAGACTAATAATCCAATAGTCATGGGTTCGATACCTGCCCTTGCCAGTCAGCATTGGTTGCCTCTGTGTATCTTTGGAAAAAGTACGCAGCTTTCATTTCTTCAACATATAGTATAGCTAGAAATGTGTGTAGTGCCATTAAAATCAACCAAATCTCTTTATATCTTTTCCCATGGGAACTATAAAAGTGACCCACTTTATAAGTAAGCCTGATATTGAGGGATGTTCTGACAAGGCTATGTGCTGATAATGCCTAAAAAGAAAAAGAAAATAATATTTTATGGTCTATTATCACATTATAATTTATTCTAATGAGCCAAGAACTAAGAAAAGTGAAATCAAGTTGCATTGATAAAATCAAACTTGACTAATTGATGGTGTCCTGGACCATACCTGCATTATAATAGGGGAAGTATTAAATGAGGGATCTTATAGTGCGAGACCAATGTATTGTAGACACATCTGTTACAGGTTTCTATATCCAATAAATTATTTTTCCATATTGAAAACTAGGTCATGTTTAATTTTTAATGATAAATTTTTAAAATGTAAATAGACACTTGGAATTTTATGTACTTGTGCTCATTATTTTGTTGTGAAAATTGATATCTTAATATTTTATATTGATCAGTATACATATACGCCATTGTCCACTGTTAAACAAAGAAAACTTGACAAGTTGATTGACTAAACAATACATGTACACATTTTTGTTATAACTTTGTTGATTATTGCCTAATTGGAGCCAAATTTTCTCCATATATGCACAAGTTAAGTATACAGTATGCATCAGGATTGAGTTGAATGTGTAAGGGGGGTGTGTTTGATTTGGATTTTTAGCGTAGCTTTAACAATTTTTCAGTCATATTGCTATGATGTCTGCAGTGTGACAGTTTATAGTAATGTCTAGCACTGGGGCATCATGCCGCAAACATGTAGCATCATGTCCCACCCAGTCACATTATCCCAACACAAGGCCGACCAGTCCTAGCACTAACCTCTTAATACTGAGCGCCAAGCGAGGCAGCAGCTACTACCATTTTTATACCACGTTGGTATGACTTGGCTGAGGTTCAAACCTGCGACCTCCCACATCCAAGGCGGACGCTCTAACCATTAGGCCACCGGAGTGGTCTAAGATGGAGTTGAATATGCAAGGATGGAGTTGAATGTGTAATGATGGAATAAAAGGGAGTTGAATGTGTAAAGATCAAGTTGAATATTTAATGATGGAGTTGAAAGGAATTGAATATCTAAAGACAGAGTTGAATGTAATTGAATGTTTCAAGATGGAGTTGAATGGAATTGAATGTTTAAAGATGGAATTAAATGTCTAAAGATGGAGTTGAATGGTATTAAATAGCTAAAGATGGAGTTGAATGGTATTGAATATCTCAAGATGGAGTTGAAAGGTATTGAATATCTAAAGATGGAGTTGAATGGTATCGAATATCTAAAGCTGGAGTTGAATGGTATTCAGTATCTCAAGATGGAGTTGAATGGTATTGAATATCTCAAGAGGGAGTTGAATGGTATTGAATGTCTAAAGATGGAGTTGAATGGTATTGAATGTCTAAAGATGGAGTTGAATGGTATTGAATATCTCAAGATGGAGTTGAATAATATTGAATGTCTAAAGATGGAGTTGAATGGTATTGAATGTCTAAAGATGGAGTTGAATGGTATTGAATATCTTAAGATGGAGTTGAAAGGTATTGAATATCTAAAGATGGAGTTGAATGGTATCGAATATCTAAAGATGGAGTTGAATGGTATTCAGTATCTCAAGATGGAGTTGAATCGTATTGAATATCTAAAGATGGAGCTGAATATATAAAGATGGAGTTGAATATGTAAAGATGGAGTTAAAGGTCTTAGATTGGCAAAATTGATAAGAAGAGGGCAGAGCATAATAGATAGATTACTACCTATATACATGTGTCTGTTTATCATTGTCAGTAAAAAAAAATATTAGTGCTAGACTAAGTATTTGTGATATTAAAAGGAACACAAATTTAGGCTAGTTTCAATAGACTTAAAAATGTTCACAGCAACCAGAACAAAACTGAGGTCAGTTTAAGATGGTTCATTGAATGTGTACAGTAAAATCTCTGAAGATCAAAAACCCTCAGGATCAAATCAGCTTGAGGAGTTTGTGATTTACTTAGATTCTGTTTTCATCCTGGAAATATATCAGTTTTTGTCCACTTTTGTATACATATTTTTATTAATGTGGTGAGTTTTGGCCACATATACATTGTATAAATACATACAAACTTTTATACCTGTTTATTAATGCTTGCATTAATTTTATGGCATATGATTCATATATTTCTGTTGTCTGTATTTGCTGTTTGCAGTAAAATCTCTGAAGATAAAAAATCCTCATGTCTAAATCAAAACTTCGGGACTGAGGAGTTTCAATTTACAGAGATTCTTTGGTCATCAGAAAATAAGATTTGATAAGTTTTGCCTACTTCGGTATATATGTACATGTTTATTAATGTGGTTATATAAATACATTTACATGTTTATTAATTTGGTTAAGTTTTGTCCATTTGTGCATACATTCAAGCACATACGCATGTTTATTAACGCATGCATTAATTTCATGGTACATCATTTATGTCTTTGTTTGAAATGTATGCTTTGTTTTGAAAAATACAAGTACTTATTTTAGTTGAAATAAATTATAGTTTGTTGGAATATGTTACAGTTTGTTGAAATAAGTTATGGTTTGTTGGAATAAGTTGTAGTTTGGTGAAATAAGATTGTTGGCAAATGTTACATTTTGGTGGAATAAATTGCAGTTTGGATGAAAAGAGCTCATGTTTATATTGAGCATCACAGTAATATGATTCTGAAACGGATTTTATGTAGGGTTTTAAGCGGGTATTGACCAGGACCAGGATGTTTTTGTTAACATTTCTTACATCCACAAATTTTTTAAAATATATTTTCCTAAAATATTTTTTAACGATATTAACTTTTAGAAAGAAAAGACAAATTGTGGTTACTGTGCTTGAAATAAACATGCAGCATTTAAAAATTCAGAAGATGAATAAAAGTATACTAATCATAACAGAGGATGTTAAAATGCAGCTGACAATATTTTAAAGATTAAAGTATCTTTAAATATTAGTGTAGCACACTATTTTATTCAAAACTTGTATAAAATAGCTACTTTTAAACCAGTCTCTCAATACTAGTATGCCTAATGGGAGGGAGGAAGCTGCCAAAATTGAACTACCAGTAGATCATTTTCTTGAAACCTGCCACCACACCTGTCTGTTGTACCACTGACACATAACTTTACTGGTTAAGCTGGTCTCAGAAACAGGTATTGCATGTGGTTACATGTGACCAGAGAGAGAGAGAGAGCAAGAGAGAGAATCCCCAAGGCAAATAGGGTTAACTCTTCTGTACATCACATGGGGATACTGTTTATGCCCTCATCAGTATGCACTTATGATGATCTTAACCTCATGAAATTACCATAATTATAATATCTTAAGTGCACAGGATTTGAATTATGTGAATTTTATCACTCTCACATTTTTTTTTATTGGTATGTTCTAAACTATTTTCATGCACAGCATGTACAGTTTGTTTAAGACTTTATTGTAACAGTATAGATTTTTTTATATAGCTTTGATCCCTGTTTTGATGTAACATTGTATATTCTCATATATGGTTTAAACTTATGTTCTGTTTTTCACATTTACAAAATAAATAATGGTGATGAGCTTTTTTGTAGGTGAGTTTGAGTTCTCTGTTATGAAGCATACCATAAACTTGTATATAATCCTGATCCAGTTACAGACTGAATAGAGATTGACATACCATATATACCCATGTATAAGCTAGAACCAGTTACAAACTGCATAGAGATTGACATACCATATATACCTTTTCATAAGCCAGAACCAGTTACAAACTGCATAGAGCTTGACATACCATATATACCCATGTATAAGCCAGAACCAGCTACAAACTGCATGGAGACTGACATACCATATATACCCATGTATAAGCTAGAACCAGTTACAAACTGCATAGAGATTGACATACCATATATACCCATGTATAAGCCAGAACCAGCTACAAACTGCATAGAGCATGACATACCATATCTACCCATGTATAAGCTAGAACCAGCTACAAACTGCATACAGGTTGACCTACCATGTATACCCATGTATAAGCTAGAACCAGCTACAAACTGCATAGAGATTGACATACCATATATACCCATGTATAAGCCAGAACCAGCTACAAACTGCATAGAGCATGACATACCATGTCTACCCATGTATAAGCTAGAACCAGCTACAAAGTGCATAGAGATTGACATACCATATATATCTATGTATAAGCTAGAACCAGCTACAAACTGCATACAGGTTGACCTACCATGTATACCCATGTATAAGCCAGAACCAGCTACAAACTGCATAGAGCATGACATACCATATCTACCCAAGTATAAGCTAGAACTAGCTACAGACTGCATAGAGCTTGACATACCATATATACCCATGTAAAAGCTAGAACCAGTTACAAACTGCATAGAGCTTGACATTACCATAAATACCCATGTATAAGCCAGAACCAGTTACAAACTGCATAGAGATTGACATACCATATATACCCATGTAAAAGCTAGAACCAGTTACAAACTGAATCAAGCTTGACATACCATATATATCCATGTATAACCTAGAACCAGTTACAAACTGTATCGAGCTTGACGTACCATATATACCCATGTATAAGCTAGAACCAACTACAAACTGCATCGAGCTTGACATACCATATATATCCATGTATAAGCTAGAACCAGTTACAAACTGCATAGAGGTTGACATACCATATATACCCATGTATAAGCTAGAACCAGCTACAAACTGCATAGAGATTGACATACCATATATATCCATGTAGAAGCTAGAGCCAGTTACAAACTGCATAGAGGTTGACATACCATAAATACCCATGTATAAGCTAGAACCAGATACAAACTGCATAGAGACTGACATACCATATATACATTTTTAAAAGCCAGAACCAGTCACAAACTGCATAGAGCTTGACATACCATATATACCCATGTAAAAGCTAGAACCACTTACAAACTGCATCAAGCTTGACATACCATATATACCCATGTATAACCTAGAACCAGTTACAAACTGCATTGAGCTTGACGTACCATATATACCCATGTATAAGCTAGAACCAACTACAAACTGCATAGAGCTTGACATACCATATATACCCATCTATAAGCTAGAACCAGCTACAAACTGCATAGAGCTTGACATACCATATATACCCATGTATAAGCTAGAACCATTTACAAACTGCATAGAGCTTGACATACCATATATACCCATGTACAAGCTAGAACTAGTTACAAATTGCATTGAGCTTGACATACCATATTTACCCATGTATAAGCTAGAACCAGCTACAAACTGCATAGAGGTTGACATACTATATATAACCATGTATAAGCTAGAACCAGCTACAAACTGCATAGAGCTTGACATACCATATATATCCATGTATAAGCTAGAACCAGCTACAAACTGCATAGAGCTTGACATACCATATATACCCATGTATAAGCTAGAACCAGTTACAAACTGCATAGAGACTGACATACCATATCTACCCATGTATAAGCTAGAACCAGCAACAAACTGCATAGAGACTGACATACCATATCTACCTATGTATAAGCTAGAACCAGCTACAAACTGCATAGAGCTTGACATACCATATATACCTTTCTATAAGCCAGATCCAGTTACAAACTGCATAGAGCTCAGCACACCATATTTACTCATATATAAGCCAGATCCAGTTACAAACTGCATATAGCTCAAATCTACCATTACAAAATGCACTGGCAGATGAGGGGTGGTACAGTTTGTTCAGTCTTATAAAAAAAAACCCCACAATCAAGTGGCTCATCTGATAACATATTCTGTGATGGCAGATCATGGTCTGCCTTTAAAGTTGAACCTGTCTTGTACACAAGCATATATGGTATTTGTTACATGTTGCCTTATCATGCTTTTTAATGTATTTTGGTATTCATTACCTTTCACAACTTATCATTTTTTAGTTTTATTTTTAAGCATTTTAGATAATTTTTTAGATTTGTCAACCTTGACCTCTCTTTGTAAATGGCCAGCCTACCAGTTTATTTGTTTGCATTTTGAATTTTTGATATATTTAGGAAGTTGGATGTTTTGTGGTTTCATTTTGTAGATGTAAATGTGGAACCTTTTATTATGTAAAAAAATGTAGAGTAGGTAGTAATAAAGAGTATTGACATGCTTTTGCTAATAGTGATTGTGTCTTCTGCTTTTGTCACAATAATCTTCGTGAAGTTTTCTAAACATGTATTTACACAGCAGTTATGTATAAGGCTATATAGCTCACATTATGAATAATAGTTCACTATCATACACACACCTGTTACTGTCAAGCTTGATTAAGTAACAAAATAACTGAGGTACAATTTAGAGTGATTCCAGCTGAATGCACTGGTGAAGGTGAATGCACTTTCGATTTTTTATTGTTTTATTTTTCTGTAGATTTACTCTAAACAGCTTTTTTCTTCAGTTTTATACACTGCATTCTGAAGTTTTGAAACATAAATAAAGTTGGCTGTTTTCTGGTTTCATTTTTCTCGATACAGATATGGAACCCTTTATTACATAAACAAAATGGAGAATAGTAAAATAGAATAAGAGAAATTGCTGTCTGCTTTATTTGTATATGACTAAGGACTTCGTTTCGGATAGTCATGATGATGTGCTTTTGATAATAGTGATTGTGTCTTCTGCTTTCTTCATAATAGTTTTTGTTTGTGAAGATTTCTAAATATTCTTGATGATTTTGAACAGTAGGTATATTAGGGTTGTTTCAGTAAAATACACTTGGGACCTAGGGAAGGTACTTTTAATGTGGAGTATTCACCAATAGATGCAGTTTAGATGTTTCATTGTTTTCTCACAAACTTTATTCATTATAGTTTTTATTTGTTAAGTTTTCTAAACATTCATGTTGTATTTACA
>JAECUM010040923.1:0-14013 GCA_016617855.1 Megalonaias nervosa
TAGAAAATCTGATCAAAGTCACAATGTTATTGGGTATATTACCCGTCAAATTCAGAAAATCTGACCGAATTCGCAATATTGTTGGGTATAATACCCGTCAACGCTAGACAATCTGACTGAATTTCATAAAAAATAAAATTTTATTATAATAAAAATATTTCTGAATCAGAATAAAAATAAAAATATATTTTCTTAATAAAAATAAAAATATTTTAGAATATCTGACTGAATTCGCAATATTGACGGGTAATATACCCATCAAATTTAGAAAATCTGACTGAATTCGCAATATTGACGGGTAATATACCCATCAAATTCAGAAAATCTGATCAAAGTCACAATATTGTTACGTAACTTACCTATCAAATTTAGAAAATCTGACTGAATTTCATAAAAAATAAAATTTTATTATAATAAATGTATTTCTGAATCAGATAAAATATTTAAAATATATTCTGATAAATATAAAAATATATTCTGAATCAGATTTATAATAAAAATATATTCTGATTCATAAAATATATTCTGAATCTGATTTATAATAAAAATATATTCTGATTCATAAAATATATTCTGAATCAGATTTATAATAAAAATATATTCTGAATCAGATAAAAGTAAAAATATATTCTGAATCAGATAAATATAAAAATATATTCTGAATAAAAATAAAAATATATTTCTGAATAAAAATAAACAGCAGCGATGATGCTCAGTCTACCATTCCACTGGGGTCCCTTCTGCCGGTAAAGCCTTTACCAATAAGATCCTAAGAGTCCTTTTTTTTATTTGGTAAAGGCCTCTTATGGCCCACAGGCACTCTTCATGGTTAAGACCTGTCTTATGGTCCACAGGCACCTTATTGAGACTTTTTGGTCCGGCGGACATTCTTTCTGAATGCCCCTATGTGGGTACCCTTCAGTGAGGTCACAAGGTCGCGAGTTCACATCACCCTGCTGTTTATTTTAGGGACGCAAGCGCATATAGTAACCCCCCCCCCAAATCAAACCCCGGGGTAAGTGCAAAACTGCACTCGCCACGTTGTTTGACGTTGGCGAGGGTTACATGAGGCTTTCTTGCTTGCGCCCCAATTATTAAAATAAGTGACATCCCAGGGCCACAAACCACCGACATGTGTCAGTCATGGGGAACCGAACCGTAGAACTCGAGTACGAGAGTCAGACGCGCTACGAATGCACCATTGTTCCAACTTACAAATACACGTTTAAAAAATAAATGTATAAGCATTGACTCTGTCACCTTGACTATGTCAAGGATGATCAGTATTTTATCGGATTCTGAATAAAATGCAAAAATAAATCACAAAATCTGCAATTTTTTATATTTCTACCGTTTCTGCCTTGTTAAAATATTATATTTTCAAGCTAGCCAAAACTGTGTTAGTAATGCGTTGGATCGATATTATTCTGGTATATTCCGCCTAATACAATGATACATGTAGTCTGCTGCGATCGATATGTGAAGCAGTTATGTACAATATCGGCCTATGATATAATATCACGGCTGATGTTTCTATGTTTGTCTGAGGAAAGTATAATATATATTTTCAGCAATTAATACTTCCACATAGTTGAGATACCTGGACGGGGGAGATATTCAAGCATTACGATTAGACTGTAGTACCATAACTGCTTGATTACTCTATCAGCGATGACAGAGTTATCTCCCTTCATTGTATATCACGAGGTGGAAACGTGAAAAATTATTCGGGCGGTGGTTTTCATAGGACGGTTTTTTAGCCAATCTGAGACCGTTATTGTTAATAACGGATCGGTACATTCACTATATATTATTATGAAAATGTGGTGATCCGTTATCAAATTCTTGTCACTGAATATAAATCTGTGGTCATGTATACGCAATGACAAAAGGGGGACAACTACTTGATTGCTGTATCAGCGATGACGGATTTATCTCGCTTCATTGTATATACCGGAACGTGATCTTTTGTTTAAATTGTTTTCGAAAATGCTGATTTAGTAATATTATCTGCCACAAATTTTATTGAAATCCAGCAAATACCGAAATATTTACCAGCCGCATATATCGATTGGAAAATTATTTCTTGACCTGTCTCTGTATTTGTGGATATAACCGACTTTGGAGACTTATCATTATAACCAGTATTTCCAAGTGCAGAATTTTGGCTTCCCGTAACAATTCGGAGGTTACATAAATTATTATCTTTTGGGTCTGAATTAATGTGATCGATCACAAGTCCGTCTTCGATGACCCCATGAAAACATTCAAATACGACTCTATGAGAGTGTTATCTTTTTTTTCCAGCATTAAATCTGAAATAACCAGCATTATCAACAGTACCGACTGATTTCTTTAACCTGCAATTTCTGATGACACCATCACGAGACGCTTCATAATTCTTGATAATGGGATGCTTTATAAATTCCTTTTGTTCCATTTATATAGTAATACTATTTGTCTAAATGATTATGTTGAAATCTGGCCAGATAGTCTTCAGCGGTTTTTATGGGGGATTCACCTGACGACTTCTTATCATAATATCGTGTTAGCTCTCTGTATCTTTTACCACCGCATTGTACACATAACCGTGTTTCTCCTCTGAATCCAACACCTCATCATAAACACGGTTTCGGTCCTAGACTACCTTTTCGAAAGCTTTGCATGTGTTGACCACAAAATTCATTTACGCATGATTTATTACAAGGAAGATAAAATCCTATCATTAGCAATCCGCATCGGTTGTTTGTTTGAATCATTATATATATAATTAAAGTTTAATTAAACATATATTTGTCTTAAATATAGTATGGAGGAATTTGAGAGATTATCCACAATTGAACCTTCCACCGTCTCGACGGGAGCAAGATTTGATCTTGACAAACTACAAAAAACTAAATTTAATTTTTCGATGCAAGATCTGGCTTTGATAAATAGCGATATAATCAATCGTATCCGTGAAGCCAAGAAAGACTTTCGCAACGATGGTGCGGCTCACACTTGGTCAACATTCAGGATCATGAATATCATTGATTTTAGAATGAGTGACGAACGAGGTAAAACTATTATCAACTATCTCGACAATCAGCGATATATTATTTTAGTAAAATTTATTGTGCAGACAGATGATGACACTTGGATTATCCGTGATAAACGTGACCCTATATGGCTTCATACTGGAAATAATACTGTTAAATTAAATAACAAATCCAAGCCAGGAATATTGACTGGTATTGATAAACCGTATAATGAACCAGCGTATCCTGTAACGGCAGTTATTTATGCGATATATCCGCTAAATGATAAACCTAGTGTTGATAATCTCAAAATAATGAAATTGTCAAGGGGACTAAACTGAGTAACTGAGCGAGTTATGGAACATTTCTCAAAAGCAATACGCGGAAACGGTTTAAATAATCTAAGACGTAGAAAAATAAATGAGTGGACAGAAACAGTTAAAGATACCGGAGCATCTATCAGTGACGTTGCTAAGCTAGAAAAGAAATTAAGATTTCCAATAACAGTAAAAACACTAACCGGAGAATTTTGGTACAAACCGAAATATACAAAAAATGGAACCCCAATAACAATCATTGTCCATAACGCACATGCATGGACTGATCCTGTAATAGTATTTCCACGAGATAGAAAAGTCAGATTTTATGACGATTATATATCCGATGCTATCAGCGATATCAGTAAGAATGATCCTGTATCTGTTTGGTTATTTCAGAGTTCAGAATCCGTGAATTACGATCAATTTGTAAAACCTAATGGAGAGATTTACCGTAGAGAATCTCTCCATGAAGAAATGAAGAATCTTGCACTGAAATATAATTCTCATGATGTTAAAGTTGAAAGATCATTGAATAATTGTTTTACAGTTCCATCAGTTGCTGCCCACGCAGCTCAGGACAAAAATTCATGGAAACCAACACGATCAGAATTCCTTGAAGATATTCGGCATAGTTGTGTCGAATATGGACATGGCGGATTATGGAATACCAAATACGATCATCGTAAAGTTATATCGGTTGATATGGTAGAGTGTTATCCTGGGAGTTTTCTTGGATACGGAGAATGTTCTGAATATTTCAAAAGATTCGGACATCCGACACATGAAATGACAAGAGTTGCGATAAATGGATCATTACCTGATTTTGATTTAACTCGATTCGCTTGTGTAAAATCATTTAAGTTTTGTAATAATCTTCATCCGATCGTTTATGCGTGGTTTGGTAGACATTTCTCAGAAAAATATTGGGTTCCAATAGTACTATTACGATACATGCTTGATACTGAAATTTTAATGTCATTGAGTGTAAGTGAAGCTATTATATCATATCATCCGCAGAAACAAGTTTGGTTACCACAACAAAAGAAACATTCATAGACAGATCCAGATGAAGATTGGGATACAATTGATTATGAAAATAAAGTTGCAAAAGATCTCGGTAGAAAAATAATTGGTAAATTTACTCAAGGTGGTTTGTATGATCATAAACGACATTGTACAAGATTGATCATGGATGTTGCTGAGTTAGATTTTATAATTACTGATACAACGAACAAAGGAACATTTATAAGCAGAAGTAATGCTTATTCGTCAGACGGAATTAAATTAGGTACAATCGTGAGTTATATCGATGGTGAGTCACCGCAATTTACTCATTTAAGATCTTCTATGCTCGCTTACGTTTCTATAAATTTATTATCGATGATAAATAGATTTTCTTGTTACGCTGTCAGAGTTGCCAAGGATTCATTTTATATAAATAAAGCGTATTTAGATTTGCTAAAACCGCTACTCGGTAATGGTGAATGGGGATCATGAAGAATAAAACAAGAAAAAATACTTGATTATTCAGAATCTGCTGACGTTGAAATCAAGGAAATATATTACAGCAATCATAATCAAATATTAATATCGACAGCACCATCTGTGTTTGATCCCGTGACCAGACATAAAACCGTTTATCTCAAAGGACCTGGAGGTTCTGAAAAAACAACACATGCCATTAAATTATTTCGTCGGAGTTTGAAGAACGCCGTTGATATGATTGTGCTGACACCTACATATAGACTAGCCAGAGAAATAAATGAACGTGGAGTAAAATCTCAAACTTATCATGGTTTCTTCAGATGGTGCGGGGATACGTGGACACCTAAACGAATGGGTGAGAAATATATACCCCGGATTATCATCTGGGATGAAATTTGTACAGTGTCGTTAGAAACATTAAAAATATTTCTTAATTGGTTATGAACGAAAAATACTGCGGTAATTATGTGCAGCGATCATGGTCAACCACAACCTTTCGTTGGGCAGTCTCCGCATGAGTGGTTATAATCATTTGTGGATTATTATGAGGAGATAACCGATGATCATAGAGCTATTGATGAACCTCTGAAAGAATTTAAAAGATTAATCAGACTACAGCCAGATAGAATACATTGTGAGATAATGCGTGAAATAATTCCGGAAACTCCTGTAAATGATTTTTGGAATTTGTGGAGACCAAATGATTTAATAGTTGCGAGTAGAAAAATGGTTCGTGATGAATTGCAGAGAAATTATTTCTGTTACATAAAGACAAGTTTTCAAATCTACCTGTACCATTATGTTATCGCCCAGCGGATACTCGACGACAGCATGTTGATGTTGAGATACCAGGAACAAATAAAAAACAAAATCTTGTATTGAATGATATTGTTTTGGTTGATGTTAATGTTTTTGAGAGCGCGTTGATCATGGATAAAACTCCATGGAAATTAGGATATGCCATAACGATTCACTCATCACAAGGACTAACTATTGCTGATACAAATATCTGGATTGTCGATGATAGAATCGAATGGTCAAATTTAGTTTATCTCGCAGTGTCTCGAGTCAGAAGAATATCTCAACTACACAGGGTTATTATGAATTTTACAGAAAATAATAATCAAACTGCTAGCGACAACAACGAAGTTGTTGTTGGCGTAATAAGAAAAAAACTATTTGGTTATAAGCAATGTGACAAAAATAATAATCGCGATTTTGATATTGATACTGAATTAATTACAAACTAAAACAACGACAGAATAATCATTGTGCAAGTTGTAATTGTAATATGCTATGGGAGTATACGAGTAATAATCCAAGATTGTTCACCGTAGACATAATTAATAGTGATCTTGGTCATACACGTGATAATGTCATATTGACAAGTCTTGAATGTAATCGACGTCGGGGAGCTGGACACCCTGGTGCTAGTTTACAAAAGTGAACGCGGTGGTAATTGTGTGTACTCAGGAATTACTTGTAATTGTTCACGTACAAATCCACGTTGAGGAGCAGTTGAATTCAGTCTGTATATTGCGGGTCTACCCGTGGATCTAATCACGCTAGAAATTTTATGTGTGGTCACACTCCAGATAGGATCAGTTGCTCTTTTGTACCCCCTTCAAGTTCACCAGGTTCATATAAATACCTGACAGTCACATTACCTAACACTGGTTGAGACTGTATGATTTTGTTCGGAGGTATTATATATTTTCCCGTAATCGCATCTATCGGTTTCATAGAAGTTGCACGAGTAATCTCATTATTTAACGCAGCTATCACATTTGGTAATCTTGCAACCCATTCACGAGATCTCTTGTCGCTCTGAATTATTTCCTTCGCATACTGATATCCAACTAACCGCTCAGCGAGTGCTCGATTAAATCTTTCAACTATTGCCTGATCACGATGAATTGCGATATGTCCTTGTCTGATTTTGACATTATGCTTTTTCATCAGCGATGATACTGTACCAAGAAATTCTTTTCCAGGATCAACTTGTAGCAACTGTGGCCATCGTAATGGTCCTGGTTGATAAATTCGTTCAAACGCAGATGCAACTTCAGATGTTGTTTTTGTTGGTAGCGGCTCCGTTTCTTTATATCTACTTGCAACATCAACGACAGTTAACGCGTATTTGTATGTGCGTGATTGACATCCACGTGTTTTAATGGTATCCTGTGGTAAAAACAAAATATCTGCTTGATGAACTTCATTGGGAACGCTGACATCAAAATACGCGTACTGAATTTTTTTAGGTGGACGTAGACAGATTTGCCATATTGCCCGTCGTGCTAACCACGCTGCAGCAACAGCACGTGAGACTTTTGCTGCATCAGCACGTTTACTAATCGCTGCTCTTCCCTTCCAATATCCTCTTGGGCTATAATAAATGGACACCATTATAATATTTATATAATTAATTATCCAGCCCCTAGCATTATTTTACCTTTCATAGTGTTTTTACTAGAAAACTAGCGAATTTTTCTCTGAGAGATTTATCAGGTATAGAATTTAACGCATGAATCAATTTCACATCTGCGAGATGCCATTGTTGTAAATCCTTGCTTTTATACGCAACATCATGAACATGACACGCTTGATCAATCTTATTTATTGGATACTCTCCAGGTCGCGGTTGATCTTGATCATCAAGTCGAATATCAAGTCGAGTTCCAGGACCACAATAGTTGTATCCGGGTCGATGTTTTTCTCCGGGATACTTTGCCCACGGAACCCCTCGTAACTTTCCCAACGAAGCAACAGTATCACCTCCCGTGGCTGTGTTTGAAATAAATTTGTACTTTTTTGTGCCACACTTTTCACACATACATGTCAGTGCGCGTGTTTTATTTTTTGATATTATTGTTGTTAATCCAGTGGTGGACGTGGTTGCCCTGCATCGAACACAATATAAATTCATATTATTTATCATATGGATATAATTGACTTTTCGGCGACACGAAAACAAAAGCCAGTCAAGCATCACCCAGCGCTATCGAATTCTATCAGATTGATAATAATAGGTCCATCTGGATCAGGTAAGACGCAATTATTACTTAATTTAATAATGAGATAGCTCAAGTGGGATACATTATATTTAGTAGCACCATCTGTCGATGATCAGCGATGCTATGAAGTACTTAAGGATTTTAATGAAAATGCAAAGTTGCTGAATGAAGACAGTGACTTTATTGACTTTATCACTGATATTAATGAAGCGCCATCTGTAGATGACCTGGATGGACGTATTAATAATTTAGTAGTGTACGATGATGTCATGCTGGACAAACAATCAAATCCAGCTAGGATATTTTCCAGAGGCAGGCATAAAAACACAGACGTGATTTATGTTACACAGCGTTATACACAAATTCCAAAAGTGATCAGAAATAACTGTAATATTTTAGTTGTGTTTAACGGAGTTGATAATCATACGCTGCCAAATATTTATTATACTTGGTGTTCTGAGGACATGGACATGAACAAATTTAAACAATTTTTTGCACACGCGCAAGCTATTCCGTTTGGTTTTATAACAATAAATTTGCATGATCCCAGGTCGAGATATCGTAACGGACTTGATACAATATTTGGATAAAAACCACAGCAGCAGGGAGGGTGAGCCGACCAAAAAAATGAGTGTGAGAAGCAAATAAAACACGCCTAAAATTTGAAAAAAAATAAGTCAACGAACGTGTAACAAAAACGAACTAACCCCTTCGATGGTTGTTGTTGAAATATGTTCGGTTAGTGGATTCGGTTTAGCGTTATTGACCTTATTTTCGCCCTTCGTAGGAACCTTTATTTTTGCTAACGGACCCTCGGAAAAAGTTGTAGGGTCCACCCTCTCTGCTGCTAAACCCGTGATCGCAATTTGAAGGCAATGAAGCTGCTGTTTAAAATAAATTAGTGTTTAGGTAGTTCTCTACAGTCAATGTGTCCTTCTAAGATAGGGATCGGTATAAGATTAAATTCCTTGCATTGGCAACATGCACGGCGGAGAAAATATTGGCATAGGTGTATGTAGCTTTCATATACTAAGACTGAAATTCCTTCACATGTGGTTATTATAAAAATTCCACATTATGAAAAGCAGACAACAGATATAATGGCTACACCCATGTGCTCCGAAAATGGGCCTAAACTGGTGCAAAGTACACTAACTATAGCAGTTATTAAAGCAAGGAAGACGAATTTTGCAAGAGTAGGCAATACTAAACTTCTGAAAGGACAATAAATGATTTACAAAATAATATTAAAAGTAAAAAAAAAAGTTCTTGGGTCTTTAATACAATTTACCTTTAAAGTCCAGGAAATGAAGATGACCAAGTGAGCTAGCATTTTGTTTGCAGGTGACCATCTTAAGTAATGCCAAACTGTATACCCTAATAACAAACTTACACCCATACAAATTCTGCCTATCACATGGAGAACCAAAATGTTTATCTTAATTCTATTAAAAACACCACCTTACTGTTATGCAGTTTCAATCTTTTTATAAGCAATCTTCAAATAGAAAATAACCCGGAATAACGAGAGGCTACCGTCACTGGTCGCAATTAAACTTTCAATGTTCTTGAACTTATGAAAGTCGACAATTAATTTTCCGCATTTTTCTAAATCAATGATGTCAGATAAAAAGCATGTAACTATACAATTATCATCATCAATATTTGCAGCACATATCTTTCTTAATAGCTGAATGACTTTTCTGTTCCAATGACAATTTAAAAGACTCACCTCACAATTATTAAGAAAGTAGCAAATTACCTAATTTCAGTGTATTTAGATCATATACTTTATTTAGATTTAGACACAATGAAAAGTTCAATACTGGGAACACATATATAGATTACATGGCGAGAAGACAAATTGCCCTAATTTGGTACAATATTTGTAAACTTACTGACTCTTATTATCCACTATCCTTTCGTGGAAATGTGTAACTTCAAACGCTGGAAAAACAGACCTAAATAATGAACTTATTGTTTTTCTCTGATCATTTAAAATTTCAAGAGTACTGGAAGGAAATGTCAAACATACAAGAAACAAAGTTTTTAATTTAAATAGTCTGCAACATCTGGTTATATGTATTCTCCCACAACTAGTTTTTATTGTACGTATGTGTGGCTAGATTATGTTTACTAAATCAAATGGCCAACTTCAATTTTGTCCAAGTTTCTTAAAAACACAAAAGTATCGCATATCTGTCGGCACAGCAAACAGCATTGGATTGTGTTCGTCATACTAGGAAAATATGTGGAATGAAACTCCACAAGCAAACGTCAAAAT
This sequence comes from Megalonaias nervosa, assembly GCA_016617855.1. Classification (NCBI taxonomy): domain Eukaryota; kingdom Metazoa; phylum Mollusca; class Bivalvia; order Unionida; family Unionidae; genus Megalonaias; species Megalonaias nervosa. The sequence goes on from JAECUM010040923.1 coordinate 10,121, forward strand.
CGATTATTGGAGATCAGCATCCCTCATTACAGAGCAGATCGGGTAGATGAGGTGACCAAAGTCTTGGACTTTGCAATGAAATTGTAATCACATAATACGAATTTTACACGTTACCTTTATCTGTTACTTGAATCGTATTCTTCGGAATGTTAGTATCTTTATGGTTTTGTTTTATCATTTTGTACTACATTAATTTGGAAGGGGTTATTTTCCTAAATGTCACTGCACTTCATTGTGACATTTTTCCAAATTAAAGCTTTTGTTGGCACCACGTACATACATACATACATACATACATACATACATACATACATACATACAAACATACGTGGTTTACCTATATCCTTAATTTATGGTAGAAGTTTGGTCTACCTGACTATTGTCATGCTTTTTAAGATGTTTACTTGAATTTGAGTTCAGTACTTAGCATTGATCACTGCCGAAGACTGTTCTTGAAGCGAACTTGTTGACAATATTTCATGGGAGTTTACATTGGAAATGACTCACATGCAAGGAATTCTGCTTTTTCGGTGGTCCTACGATTTTGTATATAAACGATAAGGTAAAAACATTGTCCATTCCTGTTTTAATATAAGTCTGTGGAATCATTTTTACTTGTGTTCCGGTATAATTAGAGAGGAATTATTTATTTAAACTATTCGTTGAAATTACAACGTGCTCATTGACCTTTTTAATGAAAAATTCTACTTTGGGTTTATTACGGACTGATTCAGAGACATTCTGGATCATATAACTGTGGTACAAAAATGGCTATTGGTACATCAGCACATTTAAGGCTATTTGAATTCTTTCAGAATATTGATTACTTGTTAACCTGTCATAGGTCATTAAGGGAGATCTGGGATTTAATTCATGATATTGAAAGTTGCTCTTAAATTTTTCTCTTTGCAACTTAGAGATCTAAAATTGTTTCTTTTTTAAATTTTACTAAACTTGTTTGTTTCGAGTCTTTATGTTTCTTAGTTTAAGACCATAGAGTCGTAAAAGTTTGCTACAGTATAGCTAGAACTTGGGCCTCTTGTCCTACGCGTGCACTTTCGCGTTTAGGAGCTCATAATTAGAAGGATTTAAGAAATGCATATAGTATTAAACCGTTAGCTGCTAAGACATGCACTATGTGAAACGGATTGGACTTGAGGAAGAGGAGAGGGGGTGTAAGGGATTCATGGAGAGCTTATATAGCGAGCGAGGAAAATAGCTCTTGTTCAGTTTTGTATAGTTGTAAAATTCTCATTATTCTATTAAACATATTGGAGGTGCTTGCTGTTTCTTTACTGCTTATCTTTATTATTATTATTATTATTATTATTATTATTATTATTATTATTGTAATGATGGGATTATATTGATTTTATGATGTTTGTTGTAGGTCTTATTGTTGTCATTTAAATTGTCCCTACGTGTAGCGCGTCTTTTCAAAATACAAAGCATGCATCACATCAACCCAAAGGCGACTTTTCAGTTTCTTTCTTTTTCTTTTCTTTTCTTATCTATTACCGCCTCATCACCCGCCCTCTTGATCACACTTTTCTACCATGGCAATGTAACACTGACATCTTCTTCACTCACACTTTTCTACCATGGCAATATAACACAAACATTTTGATCAAACGTTTTGCTCACACTTTCCTACCATGGCAATTATAACATCTTGACCTCACTGTTTTACCATGGCAATGTAACAAACATTTTGATCAAACGTTTATACTATGGCAATGCAACACAAACATCGTGATCACACTTTTCTACCATGGCAATGTAATAAAAACATCTTGATCACACTTTTCTAATATGGCAATGTAATAAAAACATCTTGATCACACTTTTCTAATATGGCAATGTAATAAAAACATCTTGATCACACTTTTCTAATATGGCAATGTAATAAAAACATCTTGATCACACTTTTCTACCATGACAATGTAACACAAACATCTTATCACACCTTTCTACCACTGCAATGTAACACAAACATCTTGATCACACGTTTCTGCCATGGCATTGTAACACAAACATCTTGGTCACACTTTTCTACCATGGAAATGTAACACATGCATCTTCATCACACTTTTCTACCGTGGCACTTGTAACATCTTGATCTCACTTTTTTGCCATGGCAATGTGAAAATCCGAAAACAAGATGCACTTTATCTTTCACCGATGGCCACTAACCTCCAAAACTATATTCAATAAAAACATCAAGAACTGGCCTGCAAAACTTTACAAGTCATGCGCGGTTTAATATGTAGCCTAGGTCATGGGTTGTATAATCTCTGAAATTTACCGCTAACTTCTGACCTTCAAAGTCTGGCTAACTCAGCGACTGGCCTTCAAACAACTAGGACGATGTTCTTCAAAAGTGATCGGCTCCTCGGACAAGTAACCTCTGGTCTAGCTAATGAATCACTGTCCTTTCTGAAACAAAGTGCTTTTAAATATCCTAAAAAGACGCAAGTACAAACGTTTTTTTTTTATTCGTTCATATGAGACTATTTATATACTGTATTTTGTTACATTTCAAATAAAAGAGAAAAAATATTCGCGTTACTATAAAAATTAAAGCAGAAGGAAAACACCGGAAATAAAATCTTAAAATTCGTTGAGATGGAGATAATAATAATTAATAACATGACTATTTATTATTACCAAATAGGAAAAAATGTATGTTGGGAACAAATTGGTAGTTCAATAATAAAAAATAATAGTTGATAGTAACACCTTATGCTGTTTATGTGGTTAACATTTTGGTTATCTGGTAACTTATGAACTTTATATCAGAACAAGTTTCTATTACGGACGTTATAGCCATAACGCTTAATGAAATCGAGGAGACACAGTCTATCACGGGTGTCATAGATATAATATTTAAGGAAATGGAGGCATCACAGGCTATCACAGAAGATACAGCGGTATTATTGACGCAGTCGGGGAGACACTTCATATCACATACGTTATAGCGATAATACTTAACGAAATCGGGGCGAAACAGACTATCACAGATGTTATGCCGCTAATAGTTAATGAAATGGGGAGACACGTGATATCATAGATGTTATAGCGATAATACTTAGCAAAATCAGGCCTACACATGCCATCGCAGACGGTATAGAGATAATACATAATGAAATCGGGGAGAAAAGGGCTATCACAGCAATAATATTGTTGCTTATGCGATAGCTTAAGCATACGTGATGTACTGCAACAGGTGAACAACTCACTACATAAAACAATCCGCACCTATCTGATGAGCTACATATTCATACAGTACTACTCAACCAATCAACGGATTTCAGTGGCCATCGAAACCTCTTTGTTCAACAGATCTGAGTTTGGAAAGGTGAAAGGGATAGCACATTACATATTTCTACTGATATTCAGTTTTATGTTTGACTACTTTGCCTGGTGTATTATTCCTTACCTTCACGTTAGAACTTTTAGATTTGGATCTATCGCTTCCTGGTTTATTTCTTAAGTGCCATCTGCACATTTGTAAGGACTACACCTTGCTCTTCAATGCGGGTCTTTGCTTGTAAACAATATCGTCACAGTCCTCATGAAGACTGGCATTATTTCATATTATTTTAATAATCCTGTTAATTGTACTTATCAGCATTTGAGGCCACATTTGGAGTCAATGTGCATTAAGGGACTACCGCTCTTCCAGCGCCCCCTACCGTCATCGTCATTGATACTCCATATAAGGTGACTGGCCCGTTTCGGTATCCTCAGTTTTTTGTATGGGTTTTCCCACCCGGAACTTCTTGTAAATCATTCGCTTTCATATGTTCTTAATATAAACACCGTTGTCATTTATCGCGATTTAAGTAGGTAATTCACATATTATTGGTGATTCAAGCACAATGACACAGACA
>JAECUM010040924.1:0-45514 GCA_016617855.1 Megalonaias nervosa
TTAAAGATGCACATGAGAATACATACTGGAGAAAAACCCTATAAATGCGCATTATGTGATAAAATGTTCAGGCAGAGTTGTGATTTAAAGGTTCACATGAGAATACACACTGGCGAAAGATCATATAAATGTGAAATATGTGATGCGATGTTTAGACGGAGTCGAGACCTGAAAGTACACAAAAGAATACATACTGGAGAAAAAGCATACAAATGTGATATATGTCATACTGGGTTTAGGCGGGCCGATATTTTACAGGTGCACAGGAGAAGACACACTGGAGAAAAGCCATACAAGTGTGAAGTATGCAATACAATGTTTAAGCAAAACGGGGACCTACGCAGGCACATGAGAATACATACTGGAGACAAACCATACAAATGTGAAAGTTGTGGAAGTATTTTTACACAGAGTGGTTCCTTAGGCTTTTGCTAACAGTAGAGATTTAAAGAAACACAAGAGAATACACACAGAAAAAGAAACTTACACTCATGAAGCATATGTTGCTATACTGCAACCTGAACATTCTTATGAATGTACATGAAAATTAATGCTAAAGTCAGACATTAACAGACTGACCCAACCCCCCAACCCCTCAAGAAACCACTACAAACTATTTTGAAGTGTATTAAATTTTTGGTCATAGACTAATAGTCCCAAGGATGGATTTTTGTTATAGATTGAAATTAAACATGTTAAACTAGTATCAATATTTTTACATTTATTTCGTATTTCTTACTTCAACAAATGATACAATAGTTAAGAATAAAGCAGGCAGAGGAACTAATTTAATAACATTTTTTTTGTTTCTTGTACTGGCAAATTTTCTGCAAACAAAAAGCATGGATTACTTGCCAAATCTGTTTCATCACCCAGCTATACTTTTAAAAAAAATGTTGAAGTCGGAGTTAACATTTAAAGGTGGGCTTGAAGGTGTACACTAAAGGAATATAATAAATGGATCATACCAAGATTTTGTAACAAGCAATTAGATTAGTTCAAATGTCATCATGTGATGCAGGAAGCTAGAAGTTGTTAGCTCATGATATTGGGCTCCAACTTGGAATAGGCCATTTCTAGTGAAATTGCGCATAACAAGTTGGAATTTAATTTTAAATTGTTGTCTTGTTACTTGGCAAATTGCAAGGTCATGATAATTCAACTATCAAGAGGCTTCTTAGAGATTTATATATATATATATATATATATAGAGAGAGAGAGAGAGAGAGAGAGAGAGAGAGAGAGAGTCTTTACAAAATAAATTCTAGTACTAATCACAGCTAATTATTTGATATTTATTTTTGAATATTTATATTTATATTTATGATCTATGTATTTACTTAATCTAATTTTTCTTATTTATGGTATAATTGTTTTTACAAGTGTTATCATAATATACCACAGTATAAAACCCCATCACTTATAACACATGCCAATTGTATGACTCCCATGTATAGTGTTATCATAACTTACCACAGTATAAAACCCCATCACTTATAACACATGCCATATGTATGACTCCCATGTATAGTGTTATCATAACATAGCACAGTATAAAACCCCATCACTTATAACACATGCCAATTGTATGACTCCCATATACAATGTTATCATAACATACCACAGTATAAAACCCCATCACTTATAACATATACCACTTGTATGACTCCCATGTATAGTGTTATCATAACATACTACAGTATAAAGCCCCATCATTTACAACACAGGCCATATGTATGAGTCCCATATACAGTGTTATATAGATTATAGTTTGAAAATAAGTCTCTGTTGTAATATTATATTGAGAGTGTGCATGTTTGCATCTTGTGGAAGAATGCAAATTACCTGCTTATGTGGAAAAACAATTTTTCTTATCACTAATCAGAAAGCAAGATAAAATTATGACCAATTGTTCCCATAATGTTTTACCAACCTTGGGTTGACTTAACTGCTTTTATTGTTTAAAAAACAAACTTGATTTTGGATTTATTATTGTACATTGGAAACTTGCAAGTTAACAAAATACAGCAATTTTAGAGTCCTGTAGTGACTGATATAACAATCATCATCATAAACAGTATCATCCTTGATTCTCTGAATTGAAAAGTTATAGGTATTATGTAAGTACGTGTAATATTTTGTTCCCCAGGTAATAACACTTTGTAAACCAATTTTGTTTTAGTGTATATGGCATGGGTACAAGAATGATATACATGTAATTTTGTTTTAGTGTATATGGCATGCATACATTACAAGAATGATGCAGTTTTGTTTTAGTGTATATGGCATGGGATTCAAGAATGATACAGTTATGTTTTAGTGTATATAGCATAGGTACAAGAATGATAGTTATGTTTTAGTGTATATGGCATGGGGTACAAGAATGATACAGTTTTATTCTAGTGTATATGGCATAGGTACAAGAATGATACAGTTTTGTTTTAATGTATATGGCATGGGTACAAGAATAATACAGTTTTGTGTTAGTGTATATGGCATGGGATACAAGAATGACAGTTTTGTTCTAGGTATTGGCATCGGTACAAGAATGATAATAATCTTACTGTTTCAATGGGAATTGATGGATTCTGTCACATCCATATTTAAACTTTCATTCCTGAAGCTGTGCTAGCCTATGCCAATACAGTGTGCCTGATGACAGCACACATTACAAGCTACTCATCCCAGGCTCTCATTTTTACTGCACAAGCAAAAGATTCACAAGATGTACACATCCATTGTATCCTTTTCTTCAGGTTTGAATGGTGCAGCTGGTACCAGGTGACTGAGCCAGAAATGGGGAAAATAAAGCATACATATAAACTAACATCTGCTGTGTAGGTACACTCTACATCCGTATATTAAGTACCATAAAATTGGCAATAGTTGCTTGAATTAATATAAAACACAGCTCTCCTCTGCAGCTAAAAATTTTCATGATAAATATATGAATGTTAAAAATGATGACTGACATACATGGACACAAACATTCATCCATGTATAGAATATAGCCACTTCTTTAGTGCAGTAGAAAAGATTTACAAGAAGGTGGAGACAATTTCTACATTATTCATTATTGTACTGAAAAGGTATTATTATTACAAGTCTTAGAAATTGTATTGTGTAGGAATACATAATGTTCTTGGCAAACAGATGGCCACTGTATTGGTACTCTAAAGAGGAGGATTTCCACTCCAAGACCAAAGATTTCTTTGGGATAAATCTCTTCATTATAGTTCCTAATAATGATCTTTTTGCTAAAGTGATTACATACTTGATTAGTCCATGCCTTGTTACATTGATTACTGATTTTTCCAGGCTCTGTCATAGTGAATACTGACTTGATTACTCCAGGCCTTATCATTTGAAGACTGACTTGACTACTTCAGGCATAGTGAATACTGACCAGATTGCAGAAGACCTTTTCATAGTGAATACTGACTTGATTGCTCAAGTTCTTATCATAGTGAATACTAACTTGATTACTCCAGGTCTTTTGATTGCACAAGGCCTTGTCATGGTGAATACTGAATTGATTGCTTAAGGTCTTGTCATATTGAATACTGACTTCATTACTTCAGGCATAGTGAATACTGACTTGATTACTCCAGGCTTTGTCATAGTGAATACTGTCTTGATTACTCCAGGCCTTGTTTTAGTGAAAGAAAGTTATTATTTATTTGTGTAAATGAAAATGAATTTGATAAAATAAATTGTTTAAAAATTTAACTAACAAAAAATTTCAAACTTGAATCATTGCTGTAGTAATTAAGAAATATATAAATAAAATGCAACATGTACTTAAAAAATGTTTTTCAAGATTTAACTTCACAGCCTATGTTAAAATTCACTTGAAACTGTGATGAAAACCAAAAAACTACTTGTTTATAAACTTTTCATGCTTTGCCGATGAATTGTAGAAACATGAAACATTTTCCAGTCTCCTATTCCACATATAAAATAAGTCCTATTCACAGATTTATTTGTCTTATTATTCACATATTTCTCCCTGCAAAGAGACTAAGAAATGTCTCTATCTGCCATTGTAAGTACACTAATGGAAGTGATGAAAAACTGACCACTCAGTCTATTTGTATTGCTTTGCTTGGTCATGCACTTTCTTGAGAAAGAACTCAACAAGTTGGTTTCTAAATTGTTGTTTTATTCCAAGTTGTAACTTGGGATTCAGAATTCCTGTTTTATTCCAAGTTGGAACTTGGGATTCAGAATTCCTGTTTTATTCCAAGTTGGAACTTGGGATTCAGAATTCCTGTTTTATTCCAAGTTGGAACTTGGGATTCAGAATTCCTGTTTTATTCCAAGTTGGAACTTGGAATTCAGAATTCCTGTTTTATTCCAAATTGGAACTTGGGATTCAGAATTCCTGTTTTATTCCAAGTTGGAACTTGGGATTCAGAATTCCTGTTTTATTCCAAATTGGAACTTGGGATTCAGAATTCCTGTTTTATTCCAAATTGGAGCCCAGCAATACTAGTGACTATGGACCTGCTTATGTATTTTTGTACCTGTTTTGTGTGCTTTGACATTATCTTTAAACAATTTTAAAATACACTTGTTATTTATTTCTTGAAATTCCTTAAGTACTATATGTAATTATACAAATTAAACTTCGTATTTTGCAAGATTATTGAAGCTGTGAATGTTTAAAATTAGTTACACACTATGCATGGATGGTTGTTGTTTCACTATGCCTGTTCATGAAGTGTGATGAATTGTCAAACGTAAGGACTTCATGAAATCCTGTAAAGTTCAGTTCTTGCATACAGTTTATAATATTAAATAAAATGTTTAGCCAGTAATTTTAATGGCATGAATTAGAAGAATGGATAGAGACAGATACTGATGTACAAGGCCTTGCAAATTTCACTGCCTAGCCCATACACTACCACCCATTTCCTAATGTTATGGAAAAGAGGTTTACAGTGCACTGTAGGGTCATAAATGGGAATTGTTGAAGGTGTCAGACAAGCTTCATGGTACAGTTTTTGTAAATCTTACTTTGTTTCATTGTTAGCTAGAGATTTAAGGTATCCTTTTATTAGGAAAAGATATGATAGTGCATTGGTATAATTTTGTTTCTAGATTTATGCAAAATATTTGGATATCTGCTCTGTACAAGGCCACTTTTTAATTTGAATTGAAAATTTGCACCTTGGCTTTTTGTAAACCACCTTGAATAATTTGTTTGCAAGATACATTAATTAAAAGTTGAATACACCAAGTACACTGAAAATATATTGCTGTAAATTTTAACTCAATGCATTAGTACAATCAAACCATTTGACTACTTTGAATCCATTTGACTACCTTGAATCCATTTGAATACCTTGAATCCATTTGACTACTTTGAATCCATTTGAATACCTTGAATCCATTTGACTACTTTGAATCCATTGACTAGCTTGGATCCATTTGAATACATGTGACTTCTTTGAATCCATTTGAATACTTTGAATCCATTCAACTACCTTGAATCCATTTGACTACATTGAATCCATTTGAATACTTGAATCCATTTGACTGCTTTGAATCCATTTAACTACTGTGAATCCATTTCAATACTTTGAATCCATTTGAATACCTTGAATCCATTTAAATACTTTGAATTCATTTGAATACTTCAAATCCATTTGACTACCTTGAATCATTTGAATACTTGAATCCATTTGACTACTTTGAATCAATTCAGCTACCTAGAATCCATTTGAATACTTTGAATCCATTTGACTACCTTGAATCCATTTGACTACTTTGAATCCATTCGAATACTTTGAATCCATTAGACTACCTTGAATCCATTTGAATATTTTGAATCCATCTGACTACTTGAATCCATTTGAATATTTTGAATCCATTTGACTACCTTGAATCCATTTGACTACTTTGAATACATTTGAATCTTTGAATCCATTTGACTGCCTTGAATCCATTTGAATACATGCAACTATTGTAAATCCATTTGAATACTTTTAATCCATTTGAATACTTGAATCCATTTGACTGCTTTGAACCCATTTGACTACTATGAATCCATCTGCATGCATTGAATCCATTTGAATAACTTGAATCCATTTAAATACTTTGAATCCATTTGAATACATGCAACTATTGTAAATCCATTTGAATACTTTTAATCCATTTGAATACTTGAATCCACTTGACTGCTTTGAACCCATTTGACTACTATGAATCCATTTGCATACATTGAATCCATTTGAATAACTTGAATCCATTTAAATACTTTGAATCCATTTGAATACTTCAAATCCATTCGACTACCTTGAATCCATTTGAGTACTTTGAATCCATTTGAATACTTTGTATCCATTTGACTACCTTGAATCCATTTGAATACTTTGAATCCATTCGACTACCTTGAATCCATTTGAATACTTTTTGAATCCATTTGACTACTTGAATCCATTAGACTACTTTGAATCCATTTGTCTACCTGAATCCATTTGAATACTTTGAATCCATTTGACTAGTTGAATCCATTTGAATACTTGAAATCCATTTGACTACTTTGAATCCATTTGACTACTTTGAATCCATTTGACTACATTGAATCTATTTGAATACTTTGAATCCATTTGAATACTTTGAATATCATTTGAATACATTGAATCCATTTAACTACCTTGAATCAATTTGAATACTTTGAATCCACTTGAATACTTTAAATTAAAATTCCAGTTTAATTTAATATTACCAAACTGAGACCTATTCATTGACAATATCCTTGCTACTCTGTATCATAACATTACAGTAGTATATTATAATGGTGGGGAAAAGTTTATGTTCACTTTCACACTGACAAAGTATTAAATCCTAATTTAAAGTAGTAAATGGTTGAAACTATAATGTGCTGCTGAAAAGAACACTGTTTTATCAAGTCTAGCCGGTCTCTTGAGTAAGCACAGCAAGGTTTGGACTCTGAGGGCAAGTTCATCACAGATGTGCTTTTCATCTTTACCTTATTCCAGTGGTAGTGCCTTTAGATGCCCTGGTGTGATTGGCATAGAAGGGCACCTGATTGTCAGTACATAATCTGCATAGAAGCACATTTCAGTACCTACAGATAATATCAATCATTTTGAACTTGTTTTCATAGTGCCACCTCTGGGCAACCCCAAACCCCGCCCCCGATTAGAAACTCCAGGGGCATTGAGGTAAATCATCGTTACATCATATCACTTGGTTGTGATTTAACATAAAGTTGTAACCTGCTTTTTGAAATAGTATGGTCAAATTCTCCCTTCTTCAAAATGGAAGCCACACATTTCATTCTGAATTTTTGTATAATTATAATTTTGACTATGAGGGCTTGAGTAAGTCAAATATAGGCTTCGATATGGATGTAGGCAACATTGATTTTCAATAATTTATCAAAAGTGGATGATTTAGTGATAAAGACATAGACAATGAACAGGTAGATTTAGAAGCTGAGAAAGGTCAGCTACAGTTGGTCACACAGCTTCACTGACTTGATGGGGAATCAATTCTCTCAAGATTTTAATGCATAGAAAAACATTCTTAAGTGAAAAATAATTAAACAGCCATAAAGATCAGATTTTACAAATTTGTGACCTTGTCTACGGAAGTGTTTGCTTAAATGAGTTTGTGGAAAAGCATTTCAGACAATAATTGTTCATAAATTTACGTATTATAAATGTTCATGTGCTGCTATGATAATTAAAAACAGTTTTGATATGAAATGAGCTTTTGTTAATTATTAATTCCCCAGTAATTTCCAAAAACATTACATTCCAGAAAATAAGATTTGGATCGTATTTGTATGCATAACAATTTTTTTGTTTAGCTTTTGTTTTATTGCAAGTACATTAAATGATTTATGTTTCTTGCAAACTGTGGTATTCTGGTTTCTAACCTGTATACATTGTCTCGCTGGTTGGAAAAATAGTCAATTTCATTTCTACACCCCCAGTTGTTAAATGTGATGTGTCTACCTGACTGGTTATGTGATGTTCATCCATTTGCCTTATCATGACACTTAGAATACATTATGTAGTATGATACATGCTGAGCAGTCATTGTATACAGTATTTGAATAAAGAAAGCTGAAAAGGTAAGTTACGCAGCAAGGCAATGGAATTCTTTAGAGTAGCAAAGAACAAAAATTGTTTATCTTTAATTACTAATACATAATGACTATTACAATGAGAGAATTCAGCAAACTAACACTAGTATTTCTCTGCACTCTTCAGATGGTGATATTTGACTGACCTGGAAATAGCCTGTCTGAACATTTCCAGAGCAGAAGTGTCAGTCCATATTATGTTTTGTATTCATTTTCATTAAATTCGCAGTAATATTAAGAAACAAAAATAAAATTATTTACTGATTTACCAAATTTACAAGCCTGAAGTTAACATTAACATTGACATTTACCAGTCTTTATGCTGTAAATTAAAATTTGTTATATTTGACCAACCTGTGTCTTTCTCATGTAACATTTATGGAACAGAAATAATAGCCATAGTTACGTATTTCCTGTGCATTGTTTGTTTAAGAGGAACGACTAAACATCACCAAACTGAAAAGCACCAGTACCAAACAGTCTCTTGTGGATGCCCTGGAAGAACGTGGAGACTGAATGGGTGGCATTCAGAGAGCTGGTCTACAGCACAGCATCAGAAATCCTAGGACCCTCAACCAGAAAGCACCAAGACTGGTTTGATGAGAACTGCGACGAGATCAAGCAGTTGCTGGATGAGAAACACCGCCTCCATCAAACCTACTTCAACAACCCAAGTCAACTTCCAGGAAAGATGCGTACAACAATTACGCAGAACTGTACAGCAGAAACTCCATCAGATGCGAGACACATGGCTGAGCAACAAAGCTGATGAGATCCAGTGCTACACAGACAGCCATGACATGAAGAACTTCTACAACGCCCTGAAAGAAGTGTATCGACCTACATCCTCTGGATCATCCCCTCCTTCCCAGCGCAGACGGGAACACACTAATTACTGACAAAGAGAAGATTCTTGAACGATGGGCTGAACACTTTGACAGCGTCCTGAATCGCCCTTCATCCATCAATGATGAAGCCATCAGTCGTCTCCCCCAGTTACCCATCAACGAAGCACTGGATGACCCTCCAACCTTGCTTGAGACACAGAAAGCGATATGTCTGCCCTCCTGTTGCAAAGCCCCTGGTTCAGACTCCATCCCAACTGAAGTCTACAAGGAAGGGGGCACAGCCCTGATAGAAAGGCTCCACCAACTGTTTTTACTGATGTGGCAGCAAGAGACGATACCCAAGGAATTCAAAGATGCTCCCATAATCCACCTGTATAAGCGCAAACAGAACTGGCAGGCCTGTGACAACCACCGGGGTATATCCTTGATCTCAATTGCAGGAAAGATACTCGCCAGAATCCTACTGAACCACCTCACTATGCACCTTGACCAGAGACTCCTGCCAGAAAGCCAGTGCGGATTCCAGAAAGAATGTGGGACCATCGACATGGTGTTTGCTGTGAGGCAGCTAAAAGTGAAATGTCAAGAGCAAAATGCAGACCTTTTCTCCATCTATGTCGACTTGACAAAAACCTTTGATACTGTCAGCAGAGAAGGCTTGCGGAAGGTAATGGCCAAGTATGGATGCCCAAGAAAATTTATATCCATGGTGTAGCATTTCCACGATGGCATGCAGGCAAGAGTCCAGGACAATGGAGAGACAACTGAGTCATTCCCAGTAAGTAACGGTGTCAAACAGGGTTGTGTTCTGGCACCGGCACTGTTCAGTCTATTGTTCTCCACCATGCTGACTAATGCTTTCAGAGACGGAGATGTTGGAGTCGGCATCAGGTATCGTACAGATGGAAAACTGTTCAACCCCAAGAGGCTTCAAGCGAAAACCAAGGTTATGACAGACACCATCAGGGAATTCTTATTTGCTGATGACTGCGCCCTCAACACTGCTCAGAAGCTGACCTGCAACGCAGCGCTGACAACTTCTCCAGCTCCTGCACAAGCTTCGATCTCACCATCAGTACCAAGAAGACTGAAGTCCTGCATCAGCCAAACCCTAGAAAGCCCCACGTTGAGCCCAACATCACCGTCAACAGCCAAAAACTCAATGTAGTGAACCGCTTCACCTACCTTGGCAGCACAATGTCACAGAGCGTCACTATTGACAACGAGGTGAACCTCCACATTGCCAGAGCCAGCGCAACTTTCGGCAAACTGTATATCAACGTCTGGAATTGAAGAGGCATCAGCATCCAGACCAAACTGAAGGTCTGCAGGGCAGTTGTGCTCTCCACACTACTTTACGCATGCGAAACGTGAACGGTGTACTAACGCCACGCCAGGAAGCTGAACCACTTTCACACCACAAGTCTCAGGAAAATCCTCAACATCAAGTGAACCACTTTCACACCACAAGTCTCAGGAAAATCCTCAACATCAAGTGGCAGGACAAGGTTCCAGACACTGAGGTACTCATCCAAGCAGGTCTCCCCAGCATCCACACCATTCTGATGCAGTCCCAGCTACGCTGGGAGGGACACGTTGTACGCATGCCAGACCACCGGCTGCCTAAGAGACTCTTCTATGGTGAGCTACAGCAAAGACAGCGATCCCACGGAGGTCAGAAGAAACGCTTCAAAGACAATCGGAAAGCTGCATTGAAAGCGTTCAACATAAACCCTGATTCCTGGGAGCGAACAGCAAGCGAACGAGTCACATGGCGTTCCTCCGTGCACAAAGGTTCCAAGTTGTGCGAATCTAGCAGGACAGCAGCTGCAGAGCTGACATGGCAAGCCAGAAAAGCGCGTGCCATCAACCCTCCTGGAGATGTCCCACTCGTCCCTTGTCCCTTATGCAAACGAACCTTCCGTGCAAGGATTGGCCTCATCAGCCACCTGCTCATGCACAGAACAGAACCAGCCCCTCCAACCCTCGGATGACTAGAGTGGTCCTCGTCGACTCGACGGACGAACAACAGTTTAAGAGGATAGAACCCACATAAATTGCTTATATGCATAAATAGATCCATCAGTATTTCAATTGGAGGCACTCTTTTTACAAAATACCAATAAAACAAGCAAATTATGTGTCGTGAAAGAAGCTGAAAAGGAAATATTCTCATTTGATGTGGGGCAGATAGTCACTGAACCAAATCTGTCCGCTGCTGACTCCAGACTCTTGTATGAATTTGAAAAAGTTGAATGAAAGTTTGTTTATGTGTCCTGATTACATGATTTATATTTTATACCCGAGTAAAACTGTAATACTAGTTTATTCGAGCGATCTTCTATATCTTTTTGTATCTTTTGTATCTTTTTGCTGATTGTAAAAGGTGACTAAAATGTTTAAAAGTATTAAGAAAATGTTTCAAATGTCAGAATATTTGTAAAATCTTTATGTAATGTTGGTAGGTGTTATTTACTGGATTACAAATAAATGATATAAGGATCTAGTTTATATATGTCTAAACCATATGGATATAGCTGGTGTTGTTGCCTTTATTCATGATGCAGGTCTAACAGATTTTATGCTGATTATTTTCCAGACAACAAAAGATTATCTAATTTGTCTATCCATTTACATGAGCAACAAGAATAGGAACGCGATGATTTGACAAACTAGATTTGACAAACTGTGTCGTAGATTGAGAGGCTGGGTCGTCAAGATTGAGAGGCTGGGTCGTCGTCTGGGTCACAGACTGGGTCGCTGACTGTCGTCGATTGAGTCACTGAGTTGTCGACGTGGGTCGCCGACTGGGTCTTCCTGTTGTCGCCGACTGTGTCGTCAACCAGGTCGTGGTCGCGAGTCTTTACTCGCTCAAGATCGGCAGAAAGAGAGACGAACAGGGCGAAATGACGAGAGAAGAAAGACCTTCAGTAAAAATGTGTGTTGTCGCAAGGTAGGGATTCCAAGATTTTAACGCTTCTAGTACGAGCCTTGTAGCGCCTGTATTCTGGTCGACGAAAGACCTAATCCCTACTCTTTTTAGATTCCCCGGCCTGGCTCTATCCTGTTCAGCAAACTACGACCAAATGTGCTTGCTCCGGCAGGGTGGTTATATTGCTTCACTTGCATGGGGACGTCTTCTCAAAATAGCGCTTCATAACACACCACCACTGCAGCAACAGTTGGCACGTATATATACCCAGGCGGAATCACGTGACCCAAAAACTATTACGCTAGACAGTGCTACAAAGCCCGCTAAAATTTAAAATCAAACACAAACATTTACGAAACAAAAATTAGCTTATACGAAACTTAAAAAAAAAAAATTACTGCCCATGGATAGGTTTTTCTTATTACACAACCCACACCTCCACAACTACGTGCTTCCGCGAACATAAGAATAGATAAAAGGAAAATAAAAGTCCCGTAAATCACGATTTAATTTTAAAACCCCCCACAGGGTATTCAGTAGTCACAAAAAATCAATATTCAGTTCGAAAGACAGTCATTATTTCACAGTAAGGAAGTTCATCCGTCATGACACTTGTTCATTATTCCGGATTAGAAAAGTTCAACATAGAATTCGTACAACCTCTTGTGTAGCTTTCTCTGTCTCCTGGGTCAGTCATCACCAGCTGGTCTTGACTCTTTAGTGTAGCTGTCGTTCACTGGGAGAATTTCAATCATGGTGTCGATGGGGTTAGGCGCATGAAAACTGGTATCATCGAGGTCGTCGTTCCCTTGATTTTTATCAATACTTTCCGACTTCTCAGAATCCACTTCCCTAACTTCTGCAGCAACTTCCATACAGGTATAATGCTTGAAATATTTCACAAAGAATACGACCGCCAATAGCTCGTGTCTTGTAACGCAGTATCTTCTCTCGGCTTTCGTTAGCTATCGGCCAGCATATGCTACAACCCTCTTGCATCCGTTGTGAACTTGCTACAGGACGGCTCCAAGTCCACTGTCACTCGCATCTATGTCAAGAATGAAGGGCTTTCCAGGGTCTGGGAACTGTAATTCAACTTGTCGAATGAAGACTGACAATTCTAAGTCCAGATAAAAGGTCCTCCTTTTTCTTTTAATCTGTGTAAGCTAGCTGAAATCTCGGCAAATCTCTTTATGAATTGGCAATAGTATGAGCATAGTCCTAAGAAGCTGCGAAGTTCTGTCTGCGACGTTGGATTTCTCCAGTCGACGACGGCGAACACTTTCTCTGGATCTGCACTTATCCCCTCCTTCGATACAATATGTCCGAAGTACCTGACTTCCTTTGCAAACAACCCACATTTCTTAGGCTTGAGCTTCAGACCAGCTTCGAGCAACCTGTCGAAGGCGATCCAACGCCTTTTCAAACGTACGTCCAAAGATTATGTCGTCGAGGTACACCAAACATATCTGCCACTGCAGCCCCGCCAGAACTGTCTCCATCAGTCTTTCCAAGGTCCCGGACGCATTACAGAACCAGAACAGCATAACATTGAACTCGTATAAACCTTGCCTAGTTATGAATGCCGTCTTCGACCGATCCTCTGACTCCATTTCTACCTGCCAATAACCACTCATGAAGTCTTAAGTCGAGAACCAAGCTACTCTTGATAGCTAATCCAGCGACTCGTCGATCTACGGTAGAGGA
Source organism: Megalonaias nervosa (assembly GCA_016617855.1). Taxonomy (NCBI): domain Eukaryota; kingdom Metazoa; phylum Mollusca; class Bivalvia; order Unionida; family Unionidae; genus Megalonaias; species Megalonaias nervosa. Next base: position 13,610 of record JAECUM010040924.1, read on the forward strand.
TAGGCGTCTTTCGCAGTCACGGCACGGTAGTCGACGTTCAAGGCACGGTAGTCGTCACAGAACCACGTTGTGCCATCCTTTTTCTTTGCTAAAACCACTGGCAACGCCCATAGACAGGAAGATTGTGAAATTATACCTTTCTTCAACATGTCGTTCACATGCTTCTCAATTTCTTGCCTGGCATGAATTGGAACTCTTCTTGGGTGTAGTTTTATTGGTCTCGAGCTCCCTGTTTCAATGTTGTGTAGCGCCTTTGTAGTACTTCCAAGATCGGCAGCAGATGCAGCAAAGAGTGACTGATAGTAGCACAGAAACATATCCACCTTCTTGCCTGTTCTTCAGAGAGTGACTCTTCTGATGCCTGAGCCAGTTCTTCTAAATGAGTCGGTACTCGAAGCTGTGACTCCTTACTTTGAAGACAACGAACGGTCGCACTCCCATCTAAGTTGACGACTTCACCGACTACTTCTAAGACATCAGTGTTTGTCCCAGCATAGAACATCTGGTTATCTGCAGTTGCAATCAGTATCCATACTGACATATTCCCTTCCCCAGCTCTGACTAGCTTTCTTGAAACTAAGATGTCGTGGCGCTCTCCAAACTTCTGATACTGCTCTATCACTCCAATTTCCGGCACTGCTGATGACGACATCTTATCAAATTTTCCTGGAGCGATCATTTTGTGCATCGCTGCGACGTTCATTGATTCAACAACACTTATTCTTATTATTTTTTGGAGCAGTTTACGAATCTCCTGGAGTATGGAAATTCGATAGGTGGCAACCTGATTATTCTTGGAGATTTCAACTTTCACTTTGACTGCCCTGGAAACCCATACACATCAAAACTCCTAGATTCTATTCACGTTTTCAACCTCAAACAGTCAGTTAGCAGACCCACCCATAAACATGGTCACATTTTAGACTGGATTCTTTATAGACCTGATGATAATATTCTACAGTCCTTCCTGGTGTCCCACGAACTTGCATCAGATCACCTCTGCATTATATGCCATCTTGACGTATCAGTCCCTAACCCTCCACCTTTATTTGCTACTAAGAGAAACCTTCGCATGATAAACAGAACCCAACTAATGCATGACATCCAAGCAAACCTAACAACTAGCTTACCTCCTGCAGCAGAACAACTCGATAACTGCCTGCGTTCATTGCTTGACAAGCATGCCCCAGCATCCAAGTGCAGAGTATCAATTCAGAAGTGTTCTCCGTGGTATAGCAGTGTTAGGGACCAGCTTCGCACTGCTAAAAAAGACTGCTTTAAGTCTGAGAGGCTATGGCTTTCCACCAGACTCACTATTCATAAGCAAATCTATGAAGCCGTTAAGAAGAATGTCACAAACATAGTCCATGCAGCGAAATCAGCCCACTACAGTACTAAGATCACTGAATGTTCCAGCTGCAAAGAGTTGTTCGAGATTACTAACAAGCTAATGTCAAGGAACAAATGTACACCACTCCCAACTACCTTCTCTCTATTCGACCTTCCGTGACAAAGTACAAACCATCAGAGATAAGCTTGACAACACAATTTCAATTGATTCGTCGTCACCATACAGTTGCCATACAGAATTTCAGCGGCAACCATTAGCAGCATTTGAACATGTCTCTATTGATTTAGTACTACAATCGTGATGAAGAGTGCACCAAAGTCATGTGAACTTGATCCGATTCCGACATCACTGCTGCTAGAGTGCTTAGATCCAATATTGGCTTCACTAACTGATGTTATTAATACCTCTTTCTCATCCGGGGAATTCCCGTCATTTTTCAAAACTGCCATTGTAAAGCCTCTGCTGAAGAAACCAACACTCGACCATAACGATTTAAAGAACTACCGCCCAGTTCCTAATCTCCCATTCATGTCAAAAATCTTAGAAAAAGTTGTTCTATCCCAACTTACATATGATCTGAATTCAAACAGTCTTTTTAGCAGTGTACAGTCTGCATATCGCCCTTGCCACAGTACTGAAACTACTCTTCTGAAAGGAGTTAATGACCTTCTCTCTGCTTTGGATAGCGGAAAGATTACAGTCCTCACTCTCCTTGACTTGTCTGCAGCATTTGAAACAATAGACCATGATATATTACTTCACTGTCTCCAGCATGTATTTGGCATTCACGATACAGTCTTACTATGGTTCAAGTCCTACTTGGTCAACAGGACACAAATTGTGTCCGTAAATGGAAAACACTCCAGCACAGTTGATCTCTGTTGTGGTGTTCCACAGGGGTCTGTTCTTGGACCTGTTCTCTTCATTCCATACACTCAGCCACTCTCAAGTGTCATAGATCATCATCCAGTGTCTCACCAATTGTATGCTGATGACACCCAAATATACAAATCTAGCCACCCAACTGAAATTGAACCCACCCTCCAAGGTGTAGAGAGGTGCATTTCCGATGTGAAATCATGGATGACATGTAACAAGTTGCAGATGAATAATGATAAAACTGAAGCCATTCTGATTACAACACAAACACTTTTTCATTCACATCCTTTACTTCAGACAATAAAGGTCAGCAACACCAACATTAAATTCACACATTCAGTACGAAACCTAGGTGTTATTCACGACAGTACTCTCATTGCACCAACATGTCATGAACATATGTAAGGCTGCATATATTGAGCTGAGACGTATCAGTTCCATTCGCAAGTATCTTTCAGTTGATGCCACTAAAACACTTGTGTGTTCCTTAGTACTTTCAAGACTGGACTATTGTAACTCAGTTCTGTCTGGTTCTTCTCAATATCTACTCCAGAAACTTCAAAAAGTTCAAAACACAGCTTCTCGGATCATCTTTAGAGTACCACGATCAGAGCACGCCTCCCCCCTGCTCTGTACCCTACACTGGCTATCCATTCGATCCAGAATTAAACACAAAATTTGTTCTCTGTGCTACGTTTCACTGACGGGCTCCAGTCCAACATACCTATCTGACCTCACCCATGTGTTCACATCAGCAAGATACTTACGCTCCTCTTCTGACACTTGTATTCTCATTATTCCCACTATGAAAACGAAATCATATGGACAACGTTCTTTTGCATACCAGGGCCCAGCAACGTGGAACGAATTGCCCACTGAACTTAGACACAAAGACACAATGATCTCATTCAAGAGCGCTCTTAAAATTCACCTATTTCAACTGCAAGAACAGACTTAAAGACCTAATAATGTTTCCTTACCTTAAATATTTACAGCATGTTTTCTGTTTTCTAATTTCGTGGTGTTTGTTTTTATTTTTTGTAATCATATCATTATATATGTTTTTTAAGTGTTGTCAAATGTTGTAAAGCGCTTAGAGCTTCTAAAGATTAGGCGCTATACAAAGTCCTCATTATTATTATTATTATTATTATTATTATTCTGACGCATCCTACTTTTCCTTTAAACGTACAAACTAAAGTCTCCTTGCCGATGGAAAGGTGACACTTATTAACATTGAGTAGACACGAGTTAAATTTGAAAAAAATCTAATCCAATCATTCCCTTTGCCGGGATGTCAGCAACCAGCATTTTTATGTTGTCGACGAACCCCATGTATTCTTACTTGGAAATATCCCTTCCCTTTGACAGATATAGGTCTACCGTCTGCGAGACTGACTTTTCCTCTCACAAGAAATCAGGGTTGGCCTTTTCTCCGGTTTGATCTTCCGATAGACTTCTCTAGATAGGATAGTTACGGTAGCACCCGTATCAATCAGGAGATCGACTCGAGTCACTTCAATGGTGCCTGATGCAGACAATCCGAGGTGAGCATTCAACGATGGGCTTTCAAGTCTGCAATTAACTTTAGTCCTCATACGTCTTTGCCTTTCGTTCCTGTCGTATCTCATGCGACCCGTCGACTACGAGGTCGGTTGTGAACTATTGTTTATGACTTCTTACCAGGGCAATATTTCTTGAAAAGATCCAAGCGGGTCGAACCCGTAACAAGTTCGTGATGGTGTCTGTTTCTGTACCTTGATTGCTTGGTACTCCTTACTTCAGTCCTAAGTTTAGCGACCAATCTCGTCAGTCCATCATGTGCTCTCTCAGTTCTCTGATCGCTGGTCCTTGTCCTTCTTCCAGTGCCAACAAGCCACGGACGTGCCTTTTCCTTCCCTGTTGTTGCAGCTCAGCTCTAGCGAACCCCTCTAACTCGACAGCTATCTGTACCGCATCGTTAATCGTAACGGGTCTCACCTGTTGAACGTTAAAATGCATGTCAGAATCATCTACGGCATCAGTGAATCGTTCTTTAGCGAGTGTATCGTCCAAAAGAAAACATTCCTCTGGGTAGGCTAAAGTCGCATGCCGCCGTACAGCCTGAGCAAGCTCTGGAAACGCTTCTCCATTCTTGCGAACTATACCCTTTAGCTGAACTCGGTATAACTCGGTCTGGTTCGGTGGTGCAAATCTTTGTTTCAGAGCCTCAACCAATTCATCGTAAGACCTTTTCTCATGTGCTGACAACAACTGATGTGCTTGACCTCTCAGTGCAACACCTAAATGCAGTTTCTCTTCTTCTGTCCAAGAATTCTGGGTTGAACACATCTAGAAGTGAACGATACAATCCATCAAGACTGTGGTCCCGTCGTAAGACATTGGAGTTACGACCGGTCTCTTCTAAGTCCTCGGCGGAAGATCAGTTGACGTACCGCTTCCCTCTGCAACTGCTCCCTTGCTCTCAGATCTCGATCTGTCTTTAGGAGCTGCCTGGACTGCATCCCTTGTTCATGTGGTATCATCTATCTTCTTTGTCTTCGGCGACTCCGAGGGTGTTGATATCGCCTGACCACTAAAGTGAATCTGTCGTCTTGAAGCGATTCCTTCTCTCGACGACTCTCCTACACTCCTGGTCGTTTCCGCACTCCTATTTATAGCCCCCTTCCTCGCAGTTAGTCTTTTCTCCAAATCTTCTCTTTCCTTCGTTAAGCGCCGAAATTCATCTTCGAAAGGAATTACTGTCTTTACTTCCGTTTCGGGAGTAACCATCCAGTCGCCGAATTTTGGCCCTACGTATGTCTTCTACTCCACGACCTCTCCCACCGCTGCCACCAATTCTCAGCGGAAACTCCCTCTGCTACACTACCCGAGTCTCACTATCTCGGGTTCTTTAGGCTAGGTCTTTGTATTAGGAGTGATATCCCGCTGTTTCTGTCTCAGGAAGATCGCTCCATAATTCGATAGATTTCTACCCCAGCGGATACTATCTTATTTCGGGCTTCTTCTCGCCGACTGGATCGTCGACTGTGTCGTCGACTCACTCGCTGTGACCTCGACTGTGTTGTCCTTCTGGTCGCCGACTGGGTCGTCTTTCTGGATCGCCGACTCGGACGCTGAGTTATCAACTGGTTCGTCCTGTGGTTGCCGACTGGGTCGTCGGCTGAGTCGCAGAGTCGTCGATTGGGTTTCTGACTGAGTCGTCCTTCTGGGTCAGCGGCTGGGTCGCTTAGTCGTCTACTGGGTCACCGACTGGGTCTTCGACTGTCTTAAATTGACTTAAAATTATTCCTTTCTTTTATTTATGCATTAAGTAAGTTTAGATTTTTAGTGTAATAAAGACCTGAAAATATATTATCTGAAGTCGACTGTGCTAAAACGCATTATTCGAAGTTCACTGTAGAACACAAACTCATGAAAGTAATATGATCGTGATATTGACGTAATAGTTCTCACTAAGCGAGAAGCTCGTATATTTCATGATACCTGCAATGGGCCTGTATATAGCGACCTTATGCAATGGAAAAGTCTGGCAGTCACACGTTGTTGTTGTTGTTGTTGTTGTAGGGTTTAACGCCATTTTTAGCACAAGATAGGCTATATATGGTGGCCAGTGTAAATGGTGGAGGAAGAACCCAAGAAAAGCCCGGAAAGAACCACGGACCCACGAGAAGCTACTGGCAAGCTTTCTCACATACCCACATTGGCCGAACCCGAAACTCGAACCCACGCAGACAGAGGTGAGATGGTATTGATCGGTAACGGTGAGCGCTTTAGACCACTCGGCCACTAGGGGTCCCCGGCAGTCACACGTACAATTTTAGGGACAGGAGCTAAAACCTGGACATTTAGAGCGGCCAGATTAAGGTAGGGAATTTCTTTATTTCTTCTATTTTGAATAATATAGGAAAAAGTGGTACTACTGGGAATTATACTATTGGGAGGTAAAGCTTTTCTTTTTCTTTCTTTTTTATATAGAATAGGAGAAGTGTTTGAGGATTATATTTTATTCATTACAACTCATAGTAGACTGTGTTTCACTACTTACATATTTATTAATATAAGTTATTGTTTATAACCTACAGACTATTATGTTTGTCAAATATATTGATTGTAATTCATATTCAAGTTTGCAACGATAGTACATTGAATATAATATACTTTTATGTTGTAATCTACTTGTATAGGTCAGCTGCAACGTAAATTTTTCATATTTTCATTGCATTGCATTCATACAATGTTAGGTTTGTTTTCATTTAGTGTAATGAGATAAAAGTAAATATAGAGTTACATAACAAGAGCACTGGAATAAAACAGAGCACGAGGGCACTGTATATAAGTTACTCTACGTAGTGTACATATAAACCCTATAATATATGACTTAAAATGAGTTTCCTTTTGTAGCCACTTACAACACTGGAGAGATAAAGCCGGATTGAGACTGCTAACGGAAGATTGTTTTAGCCAGGGAATCCTGCCACAAGGGCGGACAAACTGGATGTCCAAAGAACGTCAGTACAAGGGAGTCCCAGTCACAAGAACCGTTTAATTAGACTAATTTGAGAGACTTCTTAAAGGAGGAGTGGTGCTAGCGAGGGAATCCTGCCATAAGGGCGGACAAACCCGGGACGTCCTAAGAACGTCAGGACATGGGAGCCCTAGTCACAATTACCCTATAATTCATTACACAGTGGATAAGCCATAGGATGGGGCACCTACACAACGAAGGAGCCATTGGAGGGCTTACCTATGCAGTGAATACGCCATTGGAGGGTGTATTTTTCAGTGAATAATTGCTCAGTGCAGAAGTATCAAGGAACATAAAAGTACTTTTAAGAACTTTAAGAAAAGACCATATTTTAGAACGTTTTAGCGCAGTTATTATTTTCATATAATTGTGCAATATATTTTGTTTTTATTATTCATTTTAACTTTTGTCCGTGTTGTCTCTATATTGACCATAAGTGGCATTCCAACCATCCATTCGACCATTCTGTAACATCGACTGAGTCGGTGGGTCGTCCTTCTGGGTCGCCGAGTCGCTGGGTTGTCGACTGTATCGTCGTCTGGGTCGCTGACTGTGTCGTCGAGTGAGTCGCTGAGTTGTCGGCCTGGGTCGCCGCCTGTGTCGTCATTTCAATGCCGACTATGTCGTCGACTGGGTCTTCCCCTGGGTCGCTGACTGTGTCGTCGACTGTGTCGTCTTCTGTGTCACCGACTGTGTGGTCGATCATGTCGTGGTGGTCGCGATTCTTTACTCGCTCAAGATCGATAGAGAGAGAGAGAGGAACAGGGTAAAGTGACGAGAGAAGAAAGAGCTTCAGTAAAAATGTGTATTTTGTCACAAGGTCGGGATTATAAGATTTTCGCGCTTCTAGCACGAATCTTATAGCGCCTGTACTCTGGTCGACGAAAGAACTAGTCTATTCTTTTTAGATTCCCCGGCCTGGCGCTTTCCTGTCAGCGTATTACGACCAAACGTGCTTGCTCCGGCGGGGTCGTTATACTGCTTCACTTGCAAGGGGACGTCTTCACACAATACCGCTTCATCACACAATACCGCTTCATCGCCTTATTACTCACTGTGCACTGTCGCCGAAATATACACAGACAACCACACCATAAGCTCATATTCTCAAGAATAAACAATTACTTTTAAACCCCTACCATAAATGCACCAATAAAACTGTTCTATCACCACCAAAATGAGAGAGGAAAAAATGTTCTAAAAATAGACAAGAACTACATTCGTGGGTACTGAACTGGAAGTACTACTTGTGACCCGATGCCTGACAGGGTCAGACAATTTCACCTCCATAGACAAAACTTCCATCTGTCATCAAATCAATGTCTTTTAAATATTGCTGCAAAGTTTTAAGGAATTTCATCCATGAATAGGACAGTTACAGGCTTTTATCTGACACCACTGTAACACAAGCACAAGCCAATTCCAAATGTCCGAATGTCAAAAAGGCACAAAACTTAAAGTTTAATTGTGATTTTGTTAATCAAGATAAACACTTCAAATAAACTGTAACTAGTTTTTAGTCCTAACACCAGTCTGGAAAGTACTAGAAATTAAACTTGACTGTTAAACTTTCCTAGAAAATTCAATTTTAAAAAATGATACATATTTTCATATGAAAATTTAAATTTAACTTAAATTTTAATGAAACCGTAAAACCTGAAGTTGACAAATTTTAATCTGTGGCAAAGTCTCTCCATTCCTTTATCATGAACATCAATGGTTTTCCTTATCAGGTGTGAAGTAATTAAACCAGGGCCTGTCAATCAAAGGTAACACCTGAAATCTGGTACCATCTAAATACGCAAGCTAGGGGTATTAACCAAGTACATGACATCATTTACACCCATGAAGGGAAGGAGCCCTCATATGTTTGGCTTCCAATAGTATTGAAGAGTTGATGTAGTTCTCTGAAACCAAGCTAGCATGCCTTTTCCTAGTTATATAAGAGAGAGAGAGAGAGAGAGAGAGAGAGAGAGAGAGAGAGAGAGAGAGAGAGAGAGAGAGAGAGAATGCTTCTTGAATTTTACATGCAGTTATTGTAACGGAAACCATGAAAGGATACAAGCAGAGGAAGACAACTTTTTTTAAACCTGGATATATTCCACATAACAAAGGAGTCAGATATCTGACTGATGATACTCTACCAAGTTCCAGTGCTGCATCTGTTCCAGTGACCAGAAGAATGGATGCAGACAAATTCTCTCTCATAACAGTGACAAAGCCGACAAATGGGGGTCTCCAGTCAGTTCAGGCACCAGACTGCAATGGCACACCTGGGTCTGCAAAAATTCTACGACCATCATCCAAAGCAAAACTGGACCTGAAAGAGACAGAATTGAATGAGCATGATGGGACACGTATCATCTGCATGAAAAAAAATAAAAAAATGTTGAGATGTGGAATGATATCATTCATCGCCATGGTAATCAAGTCAACATATGTGAGAGACCAGAGTTCCAAATTGCTAATGAAAGAAAATGGGGACTTGCTTGGAAGCATACTATGATGTGTAAAAACTGCAACTTTAAGTCACCAGAGTATAAGTTGTATGAGGAGATTAAAACAAATAAACCTGGGTCAAATACTGCTGCTGTAAATATGATGTTTCAAGCCGGACTACAAGATACACCAATGGGCAGCACCAGGGCTAGTTACTTGCTTGCAGACACTGACATTCTGCCACCTAGCTGAACATCTATGCAAATGGCCTCCAACACTGTAGGCAAAGCAACTGTGGAGCTCAATGAAATGGACATGATAGACAAGCTGAAACTAGTCAGACAGGTTAATGTCACGCGTGGTGTTCAGTTTCCAGAGCAAATAAATGTTGCTTTTGACGCAAGATACAATGCCATTAGATTTGGACATGAAAAGAAACCTGGTCAAAGTTCATCGCAAGCCGTTGGAATTGCCTGCGAAACTCTTACAGAGAAGCAATACTTTGTGGGGACTACAGTAGAAAACATGCTGTGTTGGACTGGAGCATGGCTGAAGGGGAAAGGTTTTGATGTGCAATGTCCAGGAGGCCATGTTGACTGCACAGCAAATCTGTCACCAGCTGCTCCACATTCTGAGTTGAAATGGCAAGAGAAATCGGAAAAAGGTTTGTGCTGCAAGAGATTCTTATTAGACATGCAACAACAGATGGAGATGCACAGGCTGCTGCTGGCTTCCAAGATGCTTACAACATTCTGCATCCAATGTGTTTCATTACCTAAAAATGTAAACTATTCCAGAAACTTTGAGGCAAGAGTGCATTCAACAATACACAGACTCAACAACAGCCTGGGATCATCACTGAAAACAAAAGTGACACACATGGGAGGGAAACTTTCAACAAGGACTCTGAGATCACTGGAGACAATAGATATAGACTGCACTTGCCATCAGTTGTATCAAAAGCGTCCACAAACCAGGCAACGTATTCTAGCAAGACGAGGAAACATGATACAGGCCCATCTGAGGTACAGGACTCAGCAAGGCAATAGAAGTCTGACTACTGCAAAGGACTTCTAGACGCCAAGGGCGATCACTCCTATGCACAGGTTTAGCAGGAGCCAATGGACACTGCAGATAGAAAAGATTATCTTAATTCCATGTGCAAAATGACAGTGCTCAAAGACACCTTGAAGAACACATGGTACAGAAGGGAAAACTGTAGTGGGGAAATCCGTAGGTAACACAACACATGTTATAAGTAGTTGTGTTACTTACTACCACCTGATGAGACCTATGGAGAGGTCGAAACAGTTTTCTTTGAATATGAGGACACAAATAAAGAAATTAAAAACCAAAATAAATAAATTCTAAAATAAAATAACATGAAATGACTTACTAGCTGAAAGAATGAATGAATACATGAATGAATGAATGAATGAATGGAAGGAAGAAAGGAATTAAGGAAGGAAAGAAGGAAGGAAGGAAGGAATGTATTTAAGACAGCACTGTCATACCAGCATGGTCTACTAAAATAAAGACCATTTTCTTTCTTTTCTCCTTCTTACTCAACACATCCATCCATCCATCCATCCATACTCTACAGTCACTATTATGTGCTGGCACTGAATTTAAAGATATTTTCGCTGACAGGCTTTGAAAAAATCCTCCATTGCAACTTGTATATGGTATAGGAATACATTGATACTAATAATAATGAATGTCAGCTCCAACAGATATCATTTCTGTGAATTTATGGCCAAAAAAATTCATTTTTAAATTTAACAAAAAATTAATTAAAATTTTTTAAATTAATTTTTTAAAATTTTGATTATGTTTTCTAATTATTACAGTCAATATACACAAGGTGTGAAAATTTCATGTGTCTATCATTAATAATAAAAAGTTTATAGCAATTTAAAATTTAGTCAATACTGCCCTAATTATGACCCGATGCCAGACGGTGCTATAAAGCCGCAAACATTTAAAATCAAACATAAACTTTAACGAAACAAAAATTAGCTTATACGAAATGAAAATTGCTGTCCATCGGTTTTTCTCATTTCAGCCACCCAATTTAGTTTTAGTGCGTGCACTGACGCAGATGGGGTTCTTATTGGCCCTCAAAACAAAGCCGACAGATAAATGTTCATAGCTATTGTCAAATTGTGTCACTGAACGTGGAATTATGCTAGATCCTTTAAAAGTACATATCTATAGGCTTTAAAGAGTGATAATGGCAGCTGTCAGACTCAGAAACTGATGGATGTAGAGTCTTTTTGAAAGTGAGATGTAAAACTGTACTTCCGGGTCTGTGCTAAAACGCAGTTTTAAAGGTGAGCTATTTCAAGGGAACATCACTTCATTAAATTACTGCACAGGATATATTTTTCTTTCCTTGACATTTTAGGTGTCAATGATAATGTCCAAATTGAGAGAAAAATTCCAAAATTATGTATTTGATACCGTATAGCGTGTTCAGTTAGTTTTTTTTTACATCAGGAAGATGGCATACATGACGTCAACATCGTTCCTTTTAAGGAACGGATGTGAAGAACATCATGTTTCTGTAACTAACGGTCATCTGCATTATATCTTTTGATCATTCTTTCACGTTTGTACAATTTAGACTTCCAAACGCCAGTGTCAAATGTAAAAGTTCACATCGTCCTTATCAAATGCTAAAACAAAATTACGTTTTCCGCATGATTCTGCTGTCATCTGTTGTTGGTAATTTATTAAGGTTTGATTCTAACTTATATTTAAGAGGCACATATACTTTATGTCTTTGGAGAGAGAGAGAGAGAGAGAGAGAGAGAGAGAGAGAGAGAGAGAGAGAGAGAGAGAGAAAGTAATTCATATCTGAGTCTGACTAATTAGGATCCACGTGATAATTATTGTTTTAATATATAAATAAAATACTTTGTGAATCTTCTATATGGCAACATGAACACATAAAATACCTTCCCGAAGTAGATACTGTTCTCCAAATGAACATATCCCAATTCTGAGACCTCTCAAATTAAATCAGTGTAATGATTATAGACTGTATAAATTTGTTTTCAGTTTGATCTCAAGTTGGGGACGCTTGTGAGTCAAAGTTTGTCAAAACTTTCAGCTACACATTCGTTCAGAGTTGTTTATCATTTGGCATCAGATTTGTGACGCGTTTACACTAATCTGAGTGAAAGTCTTGGAAGTAATGGAAAGACACAAATAATAGAAAACATTCGGACAAAAACTCTGAATCGGATGAGGAGGGAACTCATGACCTTCAGATTACTCTTTACATATAATTATGAGGTTGCTACGCTACCTGCTATGCTATCGAGGCTATATACGTTTCCCTAAACGATTATTATAACTTCAGCAGAAGCCAAATTAATATTCTCCAGAAAGCATACACGTGCGATACGTTAAAACAGCAATGATTTACTCAGAGGCACCAATGTAAAACAAGGTGGAAAAGAGTCTGCCTGGTCATAAAACTTGTTTTAAGCATCGACGATGCTCGACAACATTCGCTTTATAGGTAAGTTCATCTGATCGGTATTGAGAAACGTCCATAGAATCCGAATGGATGGCAACACTAGAATTTACGAAAATACAGCTTCTTACTGTAAATGACATATTTTGACAAAGCAAAAAATAATTGCATTGACAGCCGAAGTTTCCTACTACTATTGGCTATGACTTGTCCAATACGGTACAATTCAAAGTTTGAATCAGAAAGGAAGAATTTAAACCTGCATATAGAAATTGTGTAATTTGCTAAATGGTCAAATGCCAGAACTGTAACAAAGCTAGCTGCATTTCTTCGTAGCGTTTTCCGCTCGGAGATGTTAAATGTATTTGAGGGATCCCATACAAGTGTAACATATTGTTGCAAAGTTTGAACCAGGGTATTGTATCTTGTTGTCTGAATATCCTCCTCAGAAGTGGAAAATTCATTGTGTAGAAAGGCATTGGTGAAGTTGGCCTGCATGCTTATGTAATCAATGTTGGTATACCTGGACTATAAGCTCAGACTCGTAAATATCGGAGATTTTTCTTGGTCTGCAGTAAGTAGATGTATGAGACGACTGGGGGACAAATCATTGTTATACAGGCACCCAGAGGTTAAGATGCGGGAGACTCTTGAGGGACAAGTTATATTATATAGGCCCCTATTGGTTTAACTTGGAAATAGGTTTATAGGGAAAAAATGTTTATAGGGACAGAAGTGCTTTTGGGGACAGAAGTGTTTATAAGGACAGAAATGCTGATGGGGACAAACAAGAAGGGCAATGTTAATATTAAAAATAAACAAACAAATACAAAATAGCCAAGCACATACGGCAATGATTGAGAAGTATTTACCTTTTCTAGAGAGCTGTGTAGACCTGGAAAGGGACGTTGGCTTTTGTTAATCCAAGTGAGTAACCATATGTGGCAACATCTCACTGGTATTCTTGTTTTCCTCGAACATTGTCTCACTATACATTTTGGACTCTGCTCTTGTTAACATGGGATTCATCTTGATTGTTGTTAAGAACAGGTGAAACAATGAGACAAGGCACTTGTATTTATAGCCTAAGGCCGGATCAAAACGGATTGAAATCTTTCACAAATATAAAGGCATGTTACAAAGTTCAGGCAGAGCAGGGATGTCTTTCTTCAAATCAGAGGAGACCGGCTGCGTGACGTCACATTTAGTATATAGGCGGGACAGTATTCGAACTCATTTTATCACTGCGGCGTAGTTTATGTATGGCTGAAATTTTGAAGACCATATATGGAGGAGGGGGCGCCTGTTGTGGATACGAGTAATGTTGGTATAACGCCAACGAATGCAACTGTAAAGCTTCCATAAGAGGATGATTTTAATTTAGCGGATTTTCTTTTTCTTCGCAAGAATTTTTGTCTGCGCAATTAATAGTACAACCTTCAATGCTTTCTCCATCGTTACATTTGGTAGAGGAATTTAGAAAACGACAGAAGGAAGAGTTGGAGAGTTTTTACAACGGTAGAAAGAAGCAGAACATGTATTTGTTATTCAACAACAACATCATGAGAGGAAAGAAGAGGAAGAGAAGATAAAAGCTCTGAAGTCTGAAGGAAATCAGAACAATGACGGTGAAAACAAAACGCTGTGTGCTACAAGACATAATGGCAGAGTTCATGTAACTGAAACAAATATGTCAGACTTCTTTAACTCAACCCAGGAGAAAGAAGCATTCACGTGCCAAGCATTCGAACCATTCCATCCTTACATCTACGCTCACTGTCACTGAAATGTTAATAGCAGCAGTTACTACTACAACTACTAAAGCGGCAACAGTAGCAGGAGAATAAGTAGAACTCTGCCGTGGAAAGACAATTATAGCTCATATGGTCAAGTCCATGACCTTGTCAAAAGCAAATACCCAACGGTCCGTTTTCAGGGCCACCTAGATCTCAAGAAAAGAGATACTACTCAATGACTGCCAAATCAAGTAAAATTTCAATCCTTTTTCCCCATGGCTGAATGGAGTGCGTGCCTGAGTTCGTGTGTGCTTATATATAGTATACAAGCAAGACAAAGAGACTCGATTCTTTGGTATATTATCTTTTTGAATAACAATGAAAAATTTCACATCACATCACATCACAAAAGTCCATTATTTTCTTTCTTTCACTGTCTGTCTTTATTTTTGAATTTCTTCACTGCGTGTATTCTTCCTCTTCTGCTGTTTCTTCTATTCGTCTGGATATTTTTGGATTTCTTGACAGGAATGGGTTCTTCATCTATTTATGAAGACCTCTCCTCCTCCTCTACCTCTTGTTTTTGTTCTTTGTTCTGGACACTCTGAAGACCAATGTACTTTCTCCAGTCAATGATTACATGTATCTTTACCTCCGTCTCGTTTTTTCTTGTCGTGTCTTTGCTGTGACGTTGTAGGCATTCTGGAACCTAATGTCGTTTCTCCTGACAGATATAGCAAATATCTTGACTTTTATCTCACGAGGAGTAGTTCATCGTCTTCTCTGAAGTATACTTTCGTACGAGTTTCTGTAAATCTTTTACCAGAATGTCCATCTATTTTTAATCTTTCATCTTCACAGTTTAAAAGTTGAATGAATACTCTTAGTGTGAGAGACTCGCCCTGTATATAGGGACTTAGTGCGCGTAAAACTAATGCCACAAAACCAAGAGAATCCAGATCCACCCAAAATAAAATTCGTTTTGCAGCTCCTGAAAATTATTACCACATCAGAGACACGCAAGCACTCACTCCCGGAAGATTTAGAAACATGGCTTACACCTACACGGTGAAATTTAAAGAGTTCAAGATCGAAGTGTCACCCCAGAAAGTAGAAGGTTTCATTTCCGGCTTATAGGATTCCTTATTAGGGACACCGAAACAACAATACCAAGCGCAAGAAGACTATCTTTTGAGACTCTCCAGTCATCACGACAGTTTAAAGTCGTCCGTCTGGATCGAGTTTAGCACACCGGTAGAATTAACACCAACTAAAGACATCGAAAAAATTGAACTCGTTCAGCATGCCAATGACGAGTTTAACATGACCGATGGTAAAACCAAACTTCACATGACCCACGTTTCTCGTCCTAATTTTAGCGGAACAAGCAGAAAAGTGTTGCTGATGGACAATATTTGCAGTACCGAAACGACAATTACCAAGACCAGATATATTTAGCCCGGACCATCGTTGTGGGTCGAACGTATGCTGACAAGTACAAAACTGCAAAGTGTGGAGAACAGCATGGAGAGCATTCGAAAGTCGGACAGAGCCAAAATAACGAAGAGAAGCAGAGCTCCAGTTACCGAATGCAGGCATATCAGATGAGACTGAGTGTGGCATCCCTGAAATGCAAAAGCTTCATGACGTCTTGGCTCCACACTATACGTTTAAAGTACACACTCAGTTGCTTTGTAGAGCTCTGGTGCCTCGAGGCCACGATTGCCCAGACGTAAATTACATTCATGTGTATCATCAAGAAGAGCTTTTCGATACCATTACTAGTATCGTAGGATTTCTAGGATACGCTTATGGCAGTGAGAAATGTAACCAAAAGATTTTTCAGTCGGAACCGACATTAATTGCGGAGTGAGATGTATGGGTTTTTAAGCGTCCAAACCATGCATTCCCGAAGGAAAATAACAAATTTATTGTTCTTGCAAAAAACACTTTTGTCAGTGATACGTGTCACAAACAACATAGCATAAAACAAGTGGAACAGCAGAAAAGTGCTTGCCAATTATTGAGACTGTGTTCTGCTTATGGATATATCTTTCGAACCAATAATATCAAGGCACAAGTTTGTCCAGGAGATAAAAAATGCCTTTTTGTGACCAAATCGCGGACTTTGAACATTAATATTACATTAAAAAAATACGACAATGAACTGGAAGAGGCCCCGAAGACCACGAAGATAAAGTGACAAGTGCACTTCATCCGTTTTGACTTTGAATGTACCCAAACATTCACGTTCCTAATTTATGCATAGCTCATTGGACTTGCGAGAAGTACATACAAGAAACTATCTTTTATCACTGTCCTAATTGTCGTACGATTGCAGTAGGACGGGAAAACACTTTTCAAGGACCTCGTATTCATCCCGATTTTGCCGAATGGATCTAAGACAATACCGACGATACTTGGACTGAAGAAGACAACCAGAGCTCCTAGGACTTCCATCAATATGATACAGTCATGGCTCACAATTTTCGGGATACGAAGGACGATTTCTTCTGAAATATTATTCGGAACAATATTAAAACGTTGGGATGTGTGGTCGCGACTGACGCAATTCAATCCACCGATGCGCAAACAAATAATCCAAACAACACCTAAAGAAATCATCTGTAATGTGTGTGTGTGTGTGTGTGTGTGTGTGCGTGTGCGTGTGTGTGCGTGTGTTTAGATTTGCTGAAAGAAAGGTACCCTTGACCAAACTATAGAAACAACACTTAGGAAACATCGGAACGTTTATCGCCAAATTGTGAAAAAGAATGAATATACCCATCAATCATATATAAAATCGCTGGTTTAACGCGGATGATTTCTACCCGTTCTGATAGGGCCCTTTTTAAAAGGGGTGGTTGCTCTTTTATTAGGATCGATTGTTGGACCGCTTTTAGTTAGGCACCATGTGATAAGGAACTTCATCCATACCACAAATAATAAAATTGACATCAGCGTGGATACTTCACCTTACCAAGCGTACCTGGAAAATCATTTGACCTATGGAAAAGAAACAAAGAACACACTTGGATGCTTTCTTGGTATGGAAACGTGACAAGTTCGACAATTTCAGCACATCATGGATTGTAGATCATGATGAAGACCACAATGTTGGATTTTATGACCGTCGTGACAAAATCTAACAAAGCCACGGTTTAGAACTGATGGATCGCATGCATTTAGATAGATGCTTGCAAGACATGTATCTGCGGAACGGAGACGTTGTACGCAATGAGACAGAATCGAAGTGGCACCGTTTTCCATTTGATGGCCACTGCTAACGAGTACAAAACTATCATCTAAGAATCAAAACTGTACTTGAGCCATGTAGAAGGTCTACCTAAATTGGGAAACGACATCAGTCAAAATTTGAGCAGCTAGCGACGGCATTTCGCACGAGTATTTTGCAGGAGGATATGCTTTGTGGTGTTTAATTTCACTCGAGACCATGGCAGCGACGAGGGAAATTTCCACCCTTTAAAATCGGACCAGCTTCGTGTGGAACGTCAGTTTGCAACAACTCTGACCAACACGGTGAACGCAGAATTTGACAATACTTTGGAAAACAGCAATTTGAGAGAAGGTTGTTCATGACTTCGAAAATAAAGATGGAAACGAATAATATATGGATATGGGCGACGATCAAGGTTTTGAGCCAGAAAAACAGGAAGTTAAAAATCTACTGAACAAAAAGGCAATGAAACAGTCATGATGTTGAGATGGCCAAAGCAAGAAAAATATTTAGTCTCCTGTTTTGTAACTGCCATGGCTGAAATAATTACAGGTCTGACCCAGGAACATTGTTTTGGATGTCAAAACGACCATCGCAGTCAGATTTAAAACGAAAAAAATATATGATGATGATGAATCAAGAAGAAAAGTTGGAAGAGTATCTGATAGATGATTCGAGTTTCATCTTTGGAGAGAAAAGATAGAGAAAGTGGTATAAAGACTTGTGTGACCATTCCATTCCCCCACTGACTTCTCTAGAGATCAAACGTACCAACGGTCTCTTACAACTTGAGAGACATTTTCTAGGACAGCGTCAACTGTGAATTGATGACTCAATTCTCGTGATGTCAACAGTACGATCACCCGTTGCTTATATCCACTCTAGGCCAAACACATTTTAAATACTCCTAGTGCCAGATGAACCATTTTCCATTGGATGACGTCACGTTCCCAACTTAAACGTATCCGAAAGTTATCCTTTTGAGAGGCAGCAGCGAGTTCACGCTACACAAGGCCACCATATTTGCTCTTTCTGAACTGAACTGACGCAGGTGGGGTTCCTGCTGGCCCTCAAAGCTGACAGAAAAAAGTTCAAAGCGGTGTTCACATTCTGTCACTGAATGTGGAAATTTGCAAGGTGTTCTGAACGTGTATCATCTATAGACAGATGTGTCTTCTACTAAAGAATGATCATGGTCTCTGGAAGATTAATAAACTGACGAATGTAGAATCGTTTTCAAAGTGGGCTGTAACACAATACTCTCTGTTGTATGATATATTGAACGTGGCTGCTCTCATGTGAGTGAAAATGGTTGGAATAAATGGAAAAAAAACCCAGAAGCAATAAATCGAAGTAGAGACAAAATCGCTCACGCGGTTGTGGATCGAACTCACGACCTTCAGATTGCTCTTTACGATTGATTATGAGACTGACGTGCTACCTGCTGCGTTGCCGAGGCTATATACTTGTACCTTAGCGATTACATCTTCAACAGAAAACAAATTCATTCTCTCCAGAAAGCATGTGCTTGAGCATGCGTCAAAGGAGCAAATGGTAGAAAACAGTAAGGCTAGTCATAAAATGTGTTCTAAACATCCATGATGGTCAAATGTATTAGTTTTATACGTAAGTTCATCTTATCGGTATTCAGATTCGTCTACAGAATTCGAATAGATGGCAACACTAGTTATTACAAGAAAATAGCCTCTCTGTGATATTATCTAAATTTAGTGTTTACGAATCGTACAAACTGACATTATCGTGAAAGGCTATTAATGCCATAGGCATCGGAGGTTTCTAGTTTATAAGAATTAAGACTTATCGAACATTGTGCAATAATAATTTTCAACTGATAAATGAGGAATATAAACTGCATACAAAAATTGTTTAATTTACTAAATGTTCAAACACAGGAAATGTGATAAAGCAAACGTAGGAACTGTGAGTAAGCTGACTGCGTTTCATTTCTGCGCTTCCGGTTGGAGAGGTTAAATGTATAGGATGACTCCCATCAAGTAAATATATTGCAACAAAAGATGAGTAAGAGTCTTCTGTCGTGCGGTCTGAACATAGAGCAAGTAAGAAGTCTTTCTATATCAAGGCACTGGTGAGATTGGCCCTTATCTTTATTGAACAACCGTTCACACTGGAGGATTATCAACTCTGTTTGAGGTTATGCAACACTGCTGCATAAATATTGATACCTCCTATCGTAAGAAATTTTAATTCAATCAATGAAAACAATATCAATCAAATATTTGGGATTCATGCATTATATGTCTCCCCGAATTTTTATGTTTGAAAAATAAAGTCAGAACATTGATGATGTCATGTGTTAAAACTTATCTGTTCACGGATCACTAACTGAAAACGACAAATGTACATTATAGTTTTCTTTTAGAAAATAAAACGCCAATGCTTTCATTACCACATGACATAGAGTTTCTTCAATTTTATGTGATTGGAAAGAGAAGGCCATTCCACGTGTAACATTAGTTCATAATATACCAATAATAATAATAATAATAATAATAATAATAATAACACAAGCACACGGTTCCAAACTGCTTGACTGCTTAAAAAAGACATAACAGAATCTCTTCTTTGGAAAGTACAGATTGAAATCAGAGTGATTCACTTCAATCAAGTTCTTACTTTAATACTGTGACACAGAATCCTATTCCGCTTGATGAAACAATCCATCCTGCGAATGACGAATGTTACCAACATATCCTCTATTTGGAAATTCAGATATTGTTACGCGTTATTATATATATGTGAGCTCGGGAACAGACGGACACCGTCTGAAAGAAAGCAGGTCAACCCTATTTGAGTGAGATAACACAGATGGCTGACTTTTCGTGATGTAAAAAGTACTTAGACTGACATGTATCGAGTAACGATATTTTATATGTTGACTACAGTGAGACACGTTCATTTTTTTTTCTTTACACACATTAAAATTTATCGAACATGGTCCAATGCCAATCTACAAACCATAAAGGAGGAATTTAAACTGTATACGAAAATTTTTTAATTTGCCAATTGTTCAAATGGGGATCTGTTTGAATAAGTAACGAAAGTTTCCCATGACTTTGAGGCACACCAATCCTCAACTTATTCGTTACTTGGCTACATTCTTTGAATTTGTTTACTCTAATGTGAGTGAAATTGATGGAAATAAATGGAAAAAACCAGAAGCAATAAAAGGTAAAAATTCGAAGTAGAGAGATCATGCCTTGCTTTCATCCACTCTGAGGAAAACACATTCTACATACCCCTAGTCCTATTTGAACCAATCCTTACTGGATGAGGTCACGTCCCCTACTCAAGAGTAAATTTATCGGGGGGTGGGTGGGTCGGTAGCAGCGTTGACGACAAACAAGGCCACCATATTTGCTTTTTGTACGTGAACTGACGCAGATAGGGTTCCTGCTGGCCCTCAAAGCTGACAGAAAAGATTTTAAAGCCCTGTTCAAATTGTGTCACTGAACGTGGAAATTTGCTACGTGTTCTCAACGTGTATCATCTATAGGCAGATGTGTCTTATATAATGGTCGCTGGCAGACTAAGAAACTGACGAATGTAGAGTCGTTTTCATAGTGAGCTGTGAAAGGATACTCCCTGTTCTATGCTAACAGCTTTCATGGAGATCGATGTCTCGATACCATCACAAGATTAAATTACTGCAGATCATATGTCTTCCTCTTTGACAATTTGTAGCGAGCACACATATTCAAATTGGGGCAACGAACAGATTTATTTAAAAAAAAATTATTTCTAAATGATATCTTGGATACCATACAATGAATACAGTTAGTTGTGTAAGACCAGAAAGTTGGCGGGAGGGACATGACATCTTTCTTTCTAATATAAGCATGTGAACAAGACTCTACTTCTGTAACAAACGTGCATCTGTATTATATCCTTTGGTTTCATTTTTACGTGTATACAATAGAAATTTCCATAGACCTATACAGACTTCCATAGACCAATAGCAAATTCAAAAACGTCATATTCGCTCTAATAGATGCTCAATGGAAATTACAATTTTTGCTTTTCTTTATCGCATGTTGCAATTAAAATGATCAGGTTTCATATTGTACTCAAGTGTCACGTGCATGTACCTTTTATGTCTTTGCAGGAGAGAGAGATTATCTGACATTTGTGTTTAGTGTGCTTTCAAGTGGGGATCTGTTTGAATACGTAATGAAAGTTTCCTATGACTTTGAAGCACACCAACCCTCAACTTGTTCGGTACTTGGCTACATTCCTTCAACGTGTTTACACTCATGTGAGTGAAATTGATGGAATTAAATGGAAAAAACCCAGATGCAATAAAAGGTAATAATTCGAAGTAGAGAGACAAAATCTCTCTTCCGGGTGAGGATCGAACTCACGACCTTCAAATTGCTCTTTACGATTGATTATGAGACTGACGCGCTACCTGCTGCGCTACCGAGGCTATATACTTTTATCTGCGCGATTACATCTTCAAAAGAAACCAAATTCATTCTCTCCAGAAAGCATGCGCTTGAGCATGCGTCCAAAGAACAAATGATTTACCCCGAGGCGTAGATGTAGAACATGGTAGAAAACAGTAATACTAGTCATAAAACGTGTTCTAAACATCCACGATGGTCAACTATATTATCTTTATAAAGGTAGGTTCATCTTATCGGTATTCAGATACGTCCATAGAATCCGAATGGATGGCAACACTAGTTATTGCAAGAAAATAGCTTCTCCTTGTAGAGGCGTGGGCGATATAATTTAAATTTACTGTTTACATATTGTACAAACTGACATTGACGTAAAAGCTATTAATGTCATTGACAGCGAAAGTTTTCTACTTTATAAACAATAAGACTTAACGAACACAGTCCGATGCCAATATTCAGACCATACAGGAAGAATTTAAACTGCATACGACAAAAAATTTAATTTGCTAAAGGTTCAAACGGTTGATGTGTGACAAAGCAAACGCAGGAGCTGTGGCTCAACTAGCTACATTTTATTTTAGCGCTTTCCGGCTGGAGAGGTTCAATGTACTGGAGGACTCCCATGCAAGTAAACGTTTTGCAACACAAGTTGAATGCGAGTCCTCTATCACGTGGTCTGAACATAGAGCAAGTAAGAAGTCTTTCTATACAAAGGCATTGGTGAGATTGGCCCTTATGTTTATTAAATCAACGTTCACATTGGAGTATTGTCAACTCGGACTCAGAGATACTTGAGATTTTTCTTGCTCTGCAGTAATTGATAATAGATAAAACTGATGGCTGCTGTGAGATGTTTCTTGTTGGTGGTGTGGAAAGGATCGAATTTAGTAGACTACAAGTTCAAATGCTAGACAGCAGTTGCCTTTTACATAATCGATTTAATTCCTCTTATTGAGACTATGCAACATTGCTGAAAGTTGTGAAACAGTGCTAGCGAAGGTCACCAATAAACAGACGCAATATAAAGTTGACTCTCAAGGGCAGGACGTTGAAGATAAGAAGAAAGAACAGTTGACCCCATTACCCGGCCTTGTGCGATGATGCAAAAATATTGATACCTCCTATCGTAAGAAAGTTCCATTCAATCAATGAAAATAATATCAATCAAATATTTGGGATTCATGCATTTTAAATGTCTCCGCTAACTATGTTTGAGAAGAATCGTCAGAACATTGATCATGTCTTGTGTTCCAACTCAACTGTTCACAGATATCTAACAGGAAGCGTCAAATAAACCTTCCAGATTTCTTTTCGAAAATGAAATGCCAATGCTTTCATTACCACATGACAT
The DNA here is from genome assembly GCA_016617855.1 of Megalonaias nervosa. Lineage (NCBI taxonomy): Eukaryota > Metazoa > Mollusca > Bivalvia > Unionida > Unionidae > Megalonaias > Megalonaias nervosa. The sequence goes on from JAECUM010040924.1 coordinate 37,058, forward strand.
AGAGTTTCTTCAATTTTATGTGATTTGAAAGAGAAGGCCATTCCACGTGTAACATTAGTTCATGATATACCAGTAATAATAATAATAATAATAATAATAATAATGACATTAATAATAATAAAAACAAGAACAGCAGTTTAATGTTGCAAACTGTTTGATTGGTTTCAAAGAGATAACAGAATTTCTTCTTTGGAAAGTACAGATTGAAATCAACGTAATTAACTTGAATCAGGTTCTTACTTTAATATTGTGAAAAAGAATCCTATTCCGATTGATGAAACATTGAATTTTGTGAACGACGTAATGTTACCAAATTTCCGTTTTTTGGAAATCCAGATATTGTTACGCGTTATTTTATACATGATCTCCGGCCAAAATAGGCGCCCTCTGATAGGAAGTAGGTCAACCCTAATTGAGTGAACTATCACAGATGGCTGACTTTTCGTGACGAAAACAGTACGAAGACTGATATGCATCGAGTAACGACACTTTCTATATCGATTACAGTGCGACACATTGATATTTTTTTTAATCCTTTGCTATGGAACCGATGCTTTCTTACGAAGTATTGTTATTGAAATTTTATTTTGAATCGATGTAGTTCTCGTATGTCATAGTTATAATTACTTCTTCCCCGCTGCTTCCAAATGAGAGCTATATTGTTGTAGATATCCCGTAGGGTGCGGAGCATTGAGCAGCTTGAACTGACCTTAATATGTATATGTTAATGCAGTTGATAGCAGTGATATTATAACTTGGAAAAATGTTGGATTGTATCATGCCTTGCTTTCATCCACTCTGAGGAAAACACATTCTACATATCCCTCGTCCTATTAGATCCATTTTTTATTGGATGACTTTACGTTCCCTACTCAAACGTACATTTATCATTTGTGGGGTGGGGGCGGGGGGTGACAGCGTTGACGACAAACAAGGCCACCATATTTGCTCTTTGTACGTGAACTGACGCAGATGGGGTTCCTGCTGGCCCTCAAAGCTGACAGAAAAAATTTCAAAGCGCTGTTCAAATTGTGTCACTGAACGTGGAAATTTCCTAGGTGTTCTAAACGTGTGTCATCTATAGGCAGATGTGTCTTCTACTAAAGAATGATAATGGTCACTGGAAGACTAAGAATCTGTCGAATGTAGAGTCGTTTTCATAGTGAGCTGTGAAAGGATTCTCCCTGTTCTATGCTAACAGCTTTCATGGAGATCGATGTCTCGATACCATCACATGATTAAATTACTTCAGATCATATGTCTTCTTCTTTGACAATTTGTTGCGAGCACACAATATACAATCTCCGTCCAAGATGGGCTCCCTCTGATAGAAAGTAGGTCAACCCTAATTGAGTGAACTAACACAGTTGGTTGGCTTTTCGTGATGTAAACAGTACGAAGACTGATATGCATCGAGTAACGACACTTTCTATATTGATTACAGTGTGACACGTTGATTTTTTTTATTTCGCTGTGAAAACGAAGCTTTGTTACGAAGTATTGTTATTGAATTCTGATTTGAATCGATGTAGTTCTCGTATGTCATAGTAATAATTACTTCTTCCCCAGCTATTTTCAAATGAGGGCTACATTGTTTTATATATCTCTTAGGGTACGGCGCACTGAGCAGCTTGAACTGACCTTAATATGTATATGTTAATGCAGTTGATACCAATGATATTATAACTTGGAAAAATGTTGGATTGTATCATACCTTGCTTTCATCCACACTGAGGAAAACACATTCTACATGCCCCTCTTCCCCTATTAGAACCATTCTTTATTGGATGACGTCACGTTCCCTACTCAAAATAAATTCATCCTTTGTGGGCGCGAGGCGGCATCATCGTTGACGACACACAAGGCCACCATATTTTCTCTTTGTGCGTGACCTGTCGCTGATGGGATTCCTGCTGGCCCTCAAAGTTGACAGAAAAGATTTCAAAGCGCTGTTCAAATTGTGTTACTGAACTTGGAAATTTGCTACGTGTTCTGAACGTGTGTCATCTATAGGCAGATGTGTCTTCTACTAAAGAAAGATAATGGTCGCTGGCAGACTAAGAAACTGACGAATGTAGAGTCGTTTTCAAAGTGAGCTGTGAAAGGATACTCCCTGTACTAGTAAATGTATATGAGGTTTTTATGCCAAAGAGGGTTTTAGGTCAGAAAACCTCCACCCCTTCTAAAATAAATATATTCTAACATTTTTTCACCAACTCAGAGACCCCCTCTCCTTCAAAGAACCACCCTCCTCCAAATTTTTATCTCAGAAAATGATGAAATTTTGAAACCCAAAGAGGATTCTAGACCAATAGATTTTTTCATATTAAACAATAAAATATTATATAAGATGGGATATCAAACAACGTCAGTACGACATGTTGGATTTAATTTAACAAACAGATTTTGTAAGAGATTTAATTCAATCAAGGCAGCCTCAAGCTATACTGGCATAACAACTAAAATGATAAGCAATTGTATTAAAAATGTTGGTTACCATGTATCACCAAAATATGGATCAGTTTGGTTATTCGCAACTGAAAATTACGAACGAATAAGAGGTTGGGCAGATGATCCAATGACATTTATTGGGAATACAGTTGACGCACTTTTTGATAATGATATTTCTAAACATCTACAGTGTATGTAAACAAGGTTCCTATCTCCGGGACCTCCTACCCCTCCAAAACTTTTTATGTTAATATTTTGTCAAAAATATGTTAGAAAAATATTTTCACTTACCTGTTCAACGTGTATAAATCCTCTAGCAGAATGGCCATGAAGAAAATTCTAACTGCCTTTTATATCGTTATTCTGGGAAAATCCATTGCAAATTACTTATCTTTAACCTTGATTCCATAACATTCTGGAGTGGGTGTTATTTTAGGAAAATCCATTGAAAACTACCTATATTTGACCTGATTTCGGCGTTATATTCTAAAAAATCCATTGGAAATTCTCTATCTTTAACCTACAAAGTTTCAAAATGATCACATAATTTAGTTATTATGGAAATTTCGTGTGGGCACTATGACGGCATTAGAATTCCTTTGTAATCATTTTGTGCATTTAATCTCCAGGGAAACCAGATCTGTATATAGCAATATATTATGCATTACTATCTTTACAAATATTGATTTTTATTAATAGCAAGACTATTGCAATGGCAAAGAGATAAATATATTAGTTGTGTAAGGAATACAAAGCTTTCTTAGTATCAAAGACTATTCACATGATCGGATATCAAACGAATAGACTGCAATTTATTTTTCATCATATATCATAGAAAACCAAAGCATTTTATCATTTACTCGTACACGATTTTGAAAACATTTTTCTATATATTTTCACAGAATGGGAAGTAGTATATGAATGGAGATTTGAGACACTCTATGTTTGCATGGATCCAACATTGTATCGTAAAAAAAAATGATGAAACATATCTCGTAAACAAAAATACAAGGAAGAAAGACAGTTATATCTAATTTTTTTTAAAGAATTTCAGCGCCTATCACTAGAATATCAGCATTCGCTATTAAGTATAATTTAGTTTTAAAATTGTACAAATAAAATTTTATTCTTCCGGTTACTTTTCGACGACATTCAAATAGTTCTTTCACTGCTATCTTATTGAGAACATACTTACTACCTTTTACAAAAACCTTCGACCTGCCTAAGTCTATATTAATTTTTGTGTACTGTTGTTGGCTGATCGGATCATAAAAATTGTCATATTTTAATGCAAGCTCATCTCGCAAACTCTCGAGATAATTTAAATATTTGCTATCGTCTGATCTGATAAGGGAGAGTTTGATTCTGTCAAATTTACTAAAACAAATACCTGAAATTTCATCGTTAAATTGAAATGATAATTGCTGGTTATTGACCATTATTTTTTTGATTTCGCTATTAACTCCATCGACTTATGTTAAATTTTCGAACATTATTTCTGATGTTAAGACAAAATTACTTGCATAATGTCCAAGTGCTAGTGTATTAATTCCGTCTCTGCAATACCCTTAATCATCAAAATTACTTAATCCCCGTTTTATAATTGTATCCGTTTCAAGTTTATGATGATTTGTTCTGATAACATTTGTGTTAATAAAACTGATATTATTGTTTAGCGCTGCTTTAAAATCGTCAAAATTCATCATCTTTTTCACATATTCTCGAGGAATACCTTTTGCTTTTTTTGTAACTTTATTGTCATCTAATAGGACAGCATACATTTTACTCTTTAGCCCGATAAATTCCCTAACTGGCATAAACATAAATTCATCTTTCATTTTTTCAATAACTTTCTTATTCAAATTATCTTGAAATTCACTACATACTGGATAATCAGATAAATCAAATAGATTTTTATTATTGTAAATATCCTGATAGACATTTTCACATTTTATATTTTAAACTAGCGAGTCTGTATCAGTAAATAGCAACTCCGAATCTGGCCATTGTTTTTTTGTAAAATTATAGTGAAAATCGTACATCAGCCACTTTGATATATCAAGTACAGCTGCAACAACATAAACCGGTTTATTTAACTTTAAATTTGTCTTTCGTCGTTGTATTGCAACAAGATTTTCATTAAATATTTTCATACTAACAAAACCGTCATCGTTAACTAATTTATTTCTGCGATTTATGTCATTAACAATTTCTATCGAAACTCGCTTTCGAAAATTTTCCATTGTCTTACCAAACACCGAGTTGTTCATTAACTTGAAAAAGTTTTTCTCAAATTCGGTTTTAGCCACAGCACGACGTTTCGTATTTAAATCAATATAATTTGCCATCCACCTCGACTGATTAAACTTTAGCACGCGATGTACTTTTCTAAGAATTAGTCCAGCATCTATTGCTTGTTTTAAATTTTTGTAATGCATAACGTAATTTCTTTTATTTAGTAAATTTGGAACTAACTTATTAACAATCGAATTTTTTGCTGTTGTCGTTGCTCGTTGTTCAGGCGAAAATAAACTATAATCGATCATCATAGACTCTGCACAAAACGGGTAGTCGTTATGTAGATCATGTAACGAACTAGGATAACCTTGATCAACTTCAACAAAGTATGAAATATCGGAAAAATCATTATTAATTTTTCTAGGTAAATCTTTTTCAGTTTCTCTAAGAAATTGATCTGGAGTTATCCAATGTAATCCACCACAAGGCATTGGCTCTGACATCGCATATCCTTACAAATTCACACAATCTAGATAAATAATATGATTAGATGGGAGATTTTTATCATAATTTTTCAGATATTTGTTATTAGCTACTGCATAGTTTTTTTGTTATAACGCTAATTCCGCCTCTGATACCTTTTTCAATAAAATTAAACATATCAACATCTGTTAAGAGATCCAGTTCTATCTTACTTGTTTTTAGTGGAGCGTCCCAAGACAATTCTGGAGCAGAATAATACCAACAAGGATCTAGTCCATAATTGCTATAGCTTACTCGACGAAAACTCTCAAAAACATCTGCTAGCAATAATACATCTGTTTTCAAATATAGATCATAATAATCACCAAATGTTTTACAACTAAATTTATTCCAAATATCTTGTGCATATTTGTATTCGTCATCTGTGATATTTTCATTTTTGAGTTGCGAGTAAAAATTTATCTTTATCAGGAAGAGAAGTTTCATCAAATCTGCTCCAATCATCGAGATACTCGTAAGGAAAGATACTTTTTTTTTGTCACATCGATATAGTTTTCACCAAAGCAACTTTTTAGGTTAGCGAAACTACTGCAACCTTTTACAAGCTCATCTAATGATGCTGGCATAAATTGCAGACTGTCAATAAAACGTAATTTACCGAACGTCTCCGACATATAGTTTTCAAAATTATTTGGAATACATTTTATTACGTTATTTAATTTTAGTTTAGCTTTAATATTTTCACCACCAAAAGCTTCTACAATGATATGACTGTCATAGCCACGAAAGTTATGTAAAACTGCCGGAATAAAATCTGGAGCATGAAATTTTAAATTACAGCTGTTATGAGCTGCTCCACGATATTGGCCGGTCAAATGACAATGATCTCGCACCTTATCACGGACTCCGTTGGAATCTACCAGCAACTTTTCACAAATATGACAATCAACTGCTTCATCGAAATCGAGTTGTTGTTTAGACGTTATTTTCATCGGAGCTGTTTTAAATAATCTGTTAGAAATTTTATTAACTTCGTCTATTAAATTTTTTAATAGCCATACGGCAGGATTTTCACCTCCATATAACTTTATCGGAGTTGAAAATTTATCGTTAGCGCAACAAACTACTTTATAAGCTACTCCACAAGGAATATGCTGTTGTATTTTCTAGTACTTGATTTATTCGGATTATTTTCTGCTCCAACCACAAGAACGAGTAGACACTCGAAATCAGCGTAAATAACAAAAGGAATATTTAGTTTATGATCATAATTTTTAAATTTTAATATTTTTTCTTTTTCGCCAGGCATAGTTATTCTTTGAACGTTGACACAGTATTTGAGATGCTCTTGCAGTATTCCATCGCCAGAAAAACCCTGCAGACATCTATAACAGAAATATTTTTTATTTTTATTTTTACTATACTGTCTGCCAACTAGGCCGTTAAAGTTTTTTATCCAACAATAATGTCCCTGATAAAATAATAAATTTATTGCATCTTGTGTAGCATTTTCTGAGATATATCTTGGGTAAACGTTTTCTCGCTTATCTAGCCCGAAAACATTTACTGAGATACTGTTTTGTTTTTCAAACTTTGGTATATGATTTTCTGCTACTGGAAAGTCAATGCCATTAAAATTTAGTTCGTCTTTGTATGGCAAATACTTTTCAATTCTGCCGGGGTGATCACACTGAGAATGTTTTGCAGATAAAATTGACCATTGAAAACATCTGTTATCATTGTTTCTGACATTTATACAGCATTTTTTGTTTTTAATTTTTTGAGGGAGATCGACGTACAAACTACCGCGAAGCACGTTATATTTTGCTGTGTGAAATAAAACTTTTTTATCATTTCAAATTTCCAACCTGACCCAGATGAAGTAAATTCTTCTAATTTTTTGTTTATTTCTTGATGTATTTGATTGGCGACCATGGCAATGTTTGTTCCAGTTAATATTTTTCTTGGTTTAGCTGTTAGATATGGTTCTGAAATTTCGCTGTCAAAACTTTTTTTTCAAAAATTGCATCAAGTACATCCTCAACTGCATGTAACTTTGATAAAATCGTATGATATTGGACTATAAGTGTGATACTTTATGAGCCGCAAGTTCTTGAGCTATAACTGGTTGCAAAAGATGAAATAAACTTGTGGAATTAAAATTTGCTAAAATATTTTGATCATCAAGTTTGTAACTATTATCATAACCTGAAAATGCTGAAGCAATTTTTTCTGTTTTGATAATGTTCCTTTTAGCAATATCTCGCAATTTTAACATTATATATATAGTAATATTTTATATTTAATTGATTTGTTTTAATTAGAGATATGAAATCCTTATAGTATAATGACAGAAATTTTGAAATATCTCAGATTGACGGCAGAAGAGGAAGAATTTTAGCATGTACACCCAAACTACAATTTATATGCAGCAAATATGTTAGGTTCTGTTATTAATATAAAATCTAAAAGATGTGTTGGCATATCAACACCAGATGGAATGATAATTTCAGTAAAAGGCGATAATACAGAAAGAATTAAAATGTTTAGAAAAGATTTTATTTATACTTTGTTTTGCGACGATATTCCAGAAGGACAACGAGTTTATCGAGTAAATAGCGCAGTTGCTGATGATAATATTGAAAATTTATCATTACAAAATGAATTTCAACTTCACCCAATATTTGATCTATATGAGGCAAATGATAAGGGAATTATTCGACAAAAATAAACAAAAAAAGTTGTTGGAAATTTAGATAAAAATGGATATCTTGATGTTAATGTACGTGGAATTAAAACTGATTTTGTTGGTTATATGTCACACCGTTTTGTCTTTGAAACTTTTAATGATGTTATTCCAGTTGGTCTAGTTGTTGATCATATTAATAAAATTAAAACCGAGAATCGTTTGGAAAATTTAGATTTGGTTACGCCAAAAGAAAACACAAGACGTGGAGCCGGTTTTGACGGTTCTAATTTTAAAGATCCAAAATCAGTTATTTCAATAAATTTAGAAACTGGAGAAGAAAAAAAAAATTGAGATCAATGGCATCTGCGGCAAAATATCATAAAATTAATCCACGTGCAGTAAAATTTGCAGATGATAATGTAACTAAATCAGCAACGTCAATGTTGACATTTGATAGATTTATCTTTAGATACGATAACTAATGATATTTTCTATATCATTTCAAGTAAGACAATTATGACTAAATTCCATGACATCGTCGCGATTAAATCGTAATGTTATCATTTTATTTGTATCAAGTTTTATTTTTTTCTGCT
>JAECUM010040925.1:0-40390 GCA_016617855.1 Megalonaias nervosa
ATATATATATTATAAAGATTTCAACGAACGTAACCAAGAAACTAAAAAATACATTATGAATACCAAGCACAACAGATAAAGAAAAGGAAATAAATCGATAGCCTGGTGTAGCATAATGTAACATTGCTCAATGAAAAAGTGACTCTAACGGTTCTGTGTAATACATACATAGCAAATGGCCTTCATAAAGCAACGTTCATAGACAGCTGTCACTAGTTACGGTGTTGTTTATCGATTTTTGTTCGTCCATATTTTAGGCCAATCCCAGTCTTTCTCAGTGACCCCGGGCCTATCCATATGGCCTTGGCCTTTCGATGCACTCTAGCATTTTTTTTTTTATGTCCATAAAGCATAAAAGCATAACGGAGGCCATTAATGAAAGATCAAAGGGCCTGTTGGCTGTATCAGGATATACAGAAAGCACAACAAGCCACAACGAGCCTGAAACGGAAAGATTGTGATTGATTATTATTGAAAAAAGATCTTGAGAAGACACAATTTAACATTTGATTCCAGGTAGCAATGGTTATAATTGAGGGAATACCCAAAGAAACATTGGTGGTTTTGTGTGTGTGCATAATTCAGGGCATTCGAAGCTCTAGTATAGACAGATTAATTCTCTGCATTATTTTATACTAACAATATGTATGTATGTATGTATGTATGTATGTATGTATGTATGTATGTATGTATGTACATGCGCATGCATATATGAATACACGATAAAAATGTTGCTATATAAATGTAAATCAACAATATTTATTAAGACTTGGCAAATCTGTCTTTTGGAAAGAAGAATTACAAACACAAATAAGTGGATCTAACGATAGTAAAGCTGAATCCTATATAAGTATTATCTATAGTGACCTCTTTTTTCCTCTTTTAATTATAAAAAAGTCTGAAAAAAACTTGACGACGTCCAAAATATTCACATTCATTTTTGAACAAATCACTTAAACATTTAGTTGTAAAGTTTAAATTATTCGCTGATGATGTCAAGGACCACTAGCAGTTAAATACATGATAACTAAGGTAATTATGATTACACGATCACATGTGCTATCTTGTACATAGATAAGAATTATTTCCAATTAGCTTTGGTTTGGACTTCGTCATTTTGTGACGTATTAGAAGCTAACAAAAATAAATTAATTATTCTAGTGGCAGTTTATTCGGTAATCATGCGTACTACCAATTATTATAATGTAATATAAATACTACTATCAGATATAATTAATGAACAAATGTTGTTTTTCTGCTGTACTTATTTAAAGTCATATGACCGATATACACGGTATAATTACCGAAATGGGAACATACACCTTAACTATCTGATAAAGCTTTAGTAGTAAATATATGCGGGTTTTGGAACATTATAATACTTTATTGCAGATCAAAAAGTATGCAGTTAGGTTCCAGCAAGAGGTGAACCGTTTTTCCTTTGCAAACTGAGGGCACGAGCTGTTATACCTTAAATTACCGAGAAAGTGATGCAAGTGTAAAGCTATCAGGCGCAGAACTCGAATTGTTGACAGAATATTACCTGTTCCTGATAACTGAGAGTGGAGCAAATCATGAACTTATCATGTTACCACAAGGTCAATTTCCTTCATGATGTACCTCTGTACTAGTATTCTCAATGAATAGGGTCGGTCTCAATACAAGCTGGTGAAAAGAATTGGATGGACAACGTTTGAATAAATTCGATGGATATTAAAAAAAGATAGTTATGAATTATCAGACGACGATGCTAATGTTTGCATAATGGAAACTGATTTGGGGATTCCATTACACATGTAAGACTATTTTAAATCTTATCTAGATCCAGGGAAACTAAACTAATTCCTGATGAAAATAATTTTCTCCATTGCAAAAGAAGTTAATAAAAGTTTACAAATATATAAAACATAATGCATCAAAGAGATTATATATATCGCCCCCCCCAAAAAAATAAAAAAATAAAAACAAAAACACTCCCCCCAAACAAAACACAAAAAAACAAAACAAAAACAAAAACATAAAAAAAATAAAACAAGCACCCTCCAAAACAAAACAAAAAAACAACCCCCAACCCACCAAAGATAAAAAAAACCCCAAAATAAAACCAAACAAAAACAAAACAAAGCAATGTCATTCATTAAAAAGCTAAAATCTTTACTTATAGTTAAGTTCCTAATTGAAAACTAATTGACACACATAACTGTGTTGGTTCTAAAACAACCTTGCTTGAAATCCTACATTCACTTGAATGCAGTGTGAGAAATAAAGAGACAGATGCTATTATGAAAGACTTCTTCGAGCTGATGAACAACCTGATATTCGGTAATAAAGACAAAAGCACACATCTGTTGTAGACTAACACTAGTTCAGTGCATATCTAGGTAGAGCCGAAAATATTTAAAGTGACATGAAAAGTATAATCATATTTTATGACACGTGAATACCAAAGAGACTTTTAGAGGTGCGCGGTATTACCGGCATACTGGTTCACCGCGGTATTTTTTTTTCCGGTGGTACGTACATTTTCACTGTAACGGTACTTCGCTAGCTTCCATCAGCAAGGAATTTGCTGATAAATCTTGTTACGAATTTATTTATATTAATAGAATGTTTTCGTTTAACCTGAGAAAATAATTCAAATTCTTGTTATTCAAAACAGTTTCATTTGTCACAAATTAATTTTAATTATTACAAATATTATCATATTCATACACCTTTAATCGCTTGTTTGACAATTGTCACTTATGGGAGCATGGTGGCCAAATGGATGTTGTGAAAGATATTCGGGACAAGTGTACGTTTAAGAACAGATTTCGGATTTATAAAAAAAAAAATTGTAGCAATTTATTAGTATATGTTAATGTATGAGAAACATGCATCTCTTTGAAAGATTGCAAATCATCCTAGGATTTTCAGGAGATCACTTGTTTTCGTTTTGACTGTTACGCAATTTCTGAGATCCACTAAATATTTCCTCATTTGTTGAATAAGTGTGTATTATGTATACCGGATGTTTAATTACTCTCTCTGACAAATATCTTGCCCGGGTGTTGAAATCCTCCTGAAAGTTTCGCTGTCTATTATATCAATAGTGCAGCTAGTAAACTGTAGGTTTCAGTGTCAGCACTTCGTATTTTTATCCACAAGCTGTCTAATGTTAGCACAATGTTTTTCATGGTGTCCGCGACCGTATAAGTTTAACCAGCCAAGTTTTGTTACAGTTTTTAGATTAAAGCTTATACAACTATTAACATACACAGCCTATTCATCTACTATTAGGTAATTTCGTCGGGGGGGGGGGGGGAATATTTTGAGCCGGGATATTTTAGGTTCTTTTATTTCAAGATAATTCTTTTTTCAGATAATGTAATGGTATAATATGCTTTGATTATGATATAAATCAGCGTAAGATATTTTTTCAGCTTTTGGCAAACGGAATTTTTAAAAAATGCCAGACCCTTGCCACAGAACATCAAATTGCTGGTCCCTAATACAATTGCGGTATACCGTGTTACGTATTGCGGTGTGTTCAGAAATACGGCAGTATACCGTGGTACAAATTTTTCATGGTATCCAGTTCTAATACCTGGTGTCTCACAAATGAACAAAAATGCTTCTATACATTTAGAAGATGACTTGAATGGTGTTTCCTTTTAAGAAGTTTGTGGTTTAAATTAAAATGTATATTCAAATAGGACTGATTAAGACGAAAAAAGTATGCACAAATCAATAAAAAATGTGTGATTAGCAAGAATTTAGAATTCAACATGTACAAAGGTTTCTTATTTAATAACAAGGAAAATTGCAAAGAAATGGATTTACTCATGTCCTACCAATATGTGATCCATAGCATCTAAAAGAATAAAGTTACTTTGTCCAGATAAGACGACAAGCGACGTTGTTTTTGATTGTTAACATAATTATTACTCTCTAGCTAAATTATTACACAGGTCTCATTAAAAGTTTTTATCGTTTGTTCTACTAGATAGTTTCTAAACATTTTCTTTTGTTTTCATCTGGATAAAAGTGTTCTTTTTCTTTGCTCCTTCTCGAGCACAGTTCTTGAAGACCACTATAAACCTAATATTCTCCAGTAAGTTCTTTAAAACAGAATTTTATATTTTGTACGATCACCTATGCAAATATTTTAAATGTATACAGCTGAAAGCTAATTAACCAATCCAAACATTATAGCGCTACGAGACTGGTTCCAAAACTTGCATCATGCTATGCATGTGGATACATTGCTGAATAGCAGCTAATTTGTAACCTCTTCCAAGCAATCTGTTATCTTATGTACTCAAGTCATATATAATGATTACAAGTGAAAAATGTTTGCAACTAGAATTGCTTGAACTGACACTTTGGGGTTATAGTTAAATTCGAAAAATAAAATATTTTTCTCTTGCAGATGACATTTCTTTAATTTACTGACACTGTATACATTAAATTCCCTTTATGCATTTACTGCGTATGCTAAAAAGTTTATTATTTGCCTCTCATCCTTTATATAAGTAAAGGCAAAAAGACATATATTGAACAAATTGCATATAAAATTCTTTATTTTATATTTTCATGACAACATGTTTCAAATTTGCTACTGTGTGCGAAATCTTTTCAGCAAAAAGTGATGGAGCACAAACAGAGCAGTAAAATTCAGTTAAGGTTTGAGGTCTGGTTTCTGAGTTAGAAAAAATGTAACAACCCTTCCTTTGCTTTATATTCATAACAAGTATGATAACACGACACCTTAACATTATGTTTACAGCAAGATCTAGCTTATTGCCAATAATCATGTTAATGTAGTATAAGTGCAGGGAATATTTGAAAGTGTTCCTAAAACTCCTTTTTGCTGTTTTTGATTTCTTATTCTATCTCCCAATGCCAAGCCCTTTACATTAATATATGTGTTCATTTTAGTTTTGAATGCTTATGCTTTTGCATTTCTGTCATTGGTACAACTTAAGGCAATTGTATTTGTTTATTATTTTAGTTTTAATTGCCTCTGCGACAGTGTTAGCTGTATCGGTGATAAAACTTGACGTGAATATCCTTTTTTCTACTTCATTTAATAATGCATCCATAATTATTTTAAATGACTGTTATAAATTTGTTAAATCACTTTGTAACCTCTCCATTCTAGTATAAATTGTGTCAATACTACTTTGCACATCATCCATATTAGTTACCACTCTTCGATGAAAATAACCTTTTGTATCCGCTTTAGATTGTCCAACTTCAGCGTATAACTCGCGAAACGCCGTTAATGAAACACCTTTATCACTTTAATATTTTCAAACAAATCTGAAGTTGCTAAAATGTACTTTGCGTTCATTTATCTAATCGTGCTTCATTCACATTCAGTTTGTTTTTTTACATCATCCATCCTTTGCTTATGGATTGGATTGGTAAAATATATTTTATTTTCAGGAAATGACCCAGTTGTAAGATAGCTCTCTCGATTGGAGCTGTACGTGTATCTAGAGATGTTTCTATATAGTTTCTTCCTTTCATTTGTTTCCGGATTCAGTTTTTCATCTGCTTGTGTTCGTTGTACTCGTTAAGAATGAAAATGAACTTATCCTTCCTTTTATCCTGTAATAAGTGATCGCTTTGTTGAACAATTCATCAATACTGTTCAACGTATCGATTGCTGGTGTTACTATTGCATACCTCTGCCACAAAACACTTTTTAAATTAATTCAAAACACTAAATACAGTTACTGCTGTGCTAAATCCCGTGAAGATTAGTAGAATAACTACGCAAATTACTATTTCAGATAAATTCAAACCAGCTGTTGAACTGTCTACACCAGCTGCAGCTGTTTCAATATTTGCCTCTAAATATTGGAGAGATTCATAAATTGTTATGCATTTTTCTCATCACCTCGTGGTATTTAACGTTCTATTTTCCAATAATTATTTTTATCTCTGTATCTTCTCAAATACGATACCTTTTGAACTCATCCCATAAACTAGTTACCTCTCACCCTATTAGTTATTTAACTAACAACAAAAGCAAATCTGTCTGTTTTGTAACAATTTTCTGAAGTTAAAGTCCAATAGCTATCAGGTTGCTGATTGAGAACTGGGAAAACAATCTAGAACGATCATAGTAAAACCTCTCCAAGATCCATTGTTGACGGAGAACCAATTATAAACTTCAAGATTTGTTTCAAAAGTATTATTGAGCTTGATGACGCGTGGTAAATGGTGTTGATGATGTTCTTTTGTTTCACTAGACATGCTGTTAATAATCCAACTGAAAAGTTAGCCAGCATTGCACAGACTTAATGTTTTGTTAACAATGTATATTTAACAATCTTGTCAGGCAAAAGTCTGCATGCTACCATGTAGTCAAATGTGAACTTGCTTAGTGAAACAGAATGATGAATTAAAATATTTTCAGCGTCCGTTGCTGATCTTGGATCAATTGCAAATATTCAAAAGCATACCTTAGGCAACTGTGACAACAGATTTAGGTAGAGCATAGTAAATGTATTAATGATGAATTTTATTTTGCGTGAAACATACTTAAAGGATGATGGGCTTTATATTGTTGCTGCACTCTGTTTGACCATAAACCGCTAAATCTAACATCTTTTACCATTGTGTGCTGAAAACTCTGCGAAGAGGCAACTTTATGTTTTGACCAAATGAATGAGATACCCTAGCTAACTTCTCCCATATGTTGTGTTTTTTAAGATCGTTTTTCTTTCTTTGTTGCCGTGCTGTTTTAGGTGTTCTTCTATTTTGTTTCACCATCTTCGTTTTAATTGACCAGAACTGTGTAAATTACAAAAATAATAGTTCAAAAGGGAAGAGAGGGATAATTGCAAGATGGCTTTAAAATGCTATAACATGTTGCAAAATATAGCTTACTTGGAAATAAATGACGGATTTCAAAACATGCATCATGTGTGGAGAAGACTATACGTTACGGAGTTTTTTCAGGTTTTATTCGTTAGAAGAGTACATAAACCAATGGTAAAGAAAATCAAAAAGCACAAAAGAGTACTAAATGGCACAAAAGCTTTAAGAGTCAGTCCAAGCAAATGCAAAAAAAGTTATTGGTTTGGAAAAACAAGAAGCACTGAAAAAAGGGTCACAAAATCTATGAACGAAGACAAAACACAACACAGATTAAATACCCAAATACATACTATGCTACAATGATGACAGTTTCAGATTAACATAGTTTTGGATTGTTCAATGTCATAAGTATTAGAAAACATCATATGAAGAACAAGTCTGAAAATAATTGACTTACTATCTATTGATGTTCTTCTTCAATGCCTACATTTCAGAAAGCCTGAAGTTGTAAGTGATCATAAGAATGACATAGATCATTTCGGTTGTATTGCCTGTATCGATTGTTCTGATATCGAACAACAACTGATATGTTTCCACTAGAAAACAAAATAGTATTTTTATGTTTGCCATTGAAAGCATGTCAAAGAATGCATAAACGTTGTCCGAAGAAGAGATGGACAACGAAATATTTAAGCCATTTGAGATGGTTATGTCATCATTGATGAAATCGTGGTCAGTATCGAGCTATTGAAACAAGTGTTCCTTAAACTACAAATGCATCCCCAGCAACGCAATCAATATACACTCTCCTTCATCGATAATATGTCATCTTAATTGTCAGTCACTTACAAAAAGATAATTTACTTATCCATTACATTATGTTGTCTTGTTGATATGTCCATGCTTAAAGCTATCAGACTAGAAATCAGGACCTACATGACCAAAACTCTGATGAAGTATCTAATTTCGTTTGATTTTATGTAGTCAAGTTTCAAATATTTTGTTCAATATCCATTTTATCAATTGGCAGAAGTCTGCTTGTCAATAATTTCAGGATGCACATTACGAGATCGGAAAATTATTTGGATGGTTTGATGGTTTTGGCATTTACAAATATTTCATATATTCTTTTGCACATTTTCTATTCATATTTTCCAACCATTTTCTTGTGAAGCTGCTACGGGGTATCTCCATTTGCAACTGCTGTGTTCAATTCCTGTTAGTATTCTTCAATTTCAGGTTCCGTTTACTGGTACTGTTCTTCGATAAATGTATATATTTTTGTGTTTGAAAAATATCAAAATGATTTATTAGTTGAATCCCAATTCTTTTTCCAACTGAGAATGATCCATTTTCTTTTGCTAAAATAGATTTATTAGTTGAATCCCAATTCTTTTTCCAACTGAGAATGATCCATTTTCTTTTGCTAAAAAAGAACCTAAATGGGCGAAGGTCGTGAAGATTTTGAAATGAAAAGTCCTGAATAATATGAAGAAATAGTATAAGTATTAATCCTATTTTACATTAGTATTAATCCTATTTTACATAAGTATTAATCCTATTTTACATTAGTATTAATCCTATTTTACATACAAACAAGTTAAAATTGGACAGAATGCTAAAAAAGTATGGCTACAATATAACACACAAATTCCTATAATATGCCCAGAGATAATAATAGTAAATATTATATAAAATCCATATACAGATAGGTAATTGACTTGAATCAAAGATCACTCAAGGTCGCCATGAAAAAATATAGATCAATTAGTTCCAAACAGAAAATCCGCAAGGTCGAGATTGGTTAGACAAGAAAACCTTGCTGCTTTACAATTCACGTCATCAGGCAGAGGCATTTTAATAAAACAAACAGTACTTTGGCTTCCGGAAACTCTTTGTTTGTATAACAAATGACAGCATGAAATATCGCAGACAGATGTTGCAATCCACACAGTTTATCTTAGTTGATTCTGCTAAACCTTCATGTGACAATGTGATCTGTATGTTCACATTGATCCATCAGTGCCAACTTTTAAAGTCCAGTTTTCAAAATCGTTAAGTAGATTGCATGAAACAATTAAGTTTCATGGTGTGCAAACTCTTCCCAAATCAAGTGACAATGTTTACATCTGTTGAGCATTTCATGGATCTTCTAAAAGTTTGCATGGTAAATGTTTTTCCAGGACAAACGCAAGGTTGATTAAGTAGTTGTACGACTCGCTGCTATGCCTTCTTTCAACGAAGTTTGAAAGAAATTTAAATATCTCCATGATTGCATCAGTCTCTTCGACTTTCATTTCCTTTTATTTCGTTTCAAAACCCCGTAAACCAACTTTTAGTTTTTAACAGTGTAAGTGTTTAGTCTGCTTTCTGAAATGTCGTTGGAATCAACTTCATGTTTTTAATGTCGTCACTTTTCATTCTTTCTGTGATGTCATGTATTACTTTGATAGGACATTGCATACAATGCAGTCACTTTGAACCATTTTCTTGCGTAACTGTGTTTGCATCTAGCTTCATTTTTCCTTCTGGTCTTGTGATAAATACAAGTCGAATAACTTACACGTTTAAACTCCTCATTTTCCAATGCTTCCCGTTCAACGCATCTTTCACATTCTAAACACGCTTTATATTTTAACAACTCAGATCTATCTTTATTCTTTCAGCTATGTAATACATTTGCACAATTTATATTAATGCTGATAAAAATCTGTTAAAGCAAATCAGCATATCAGACTTTGGTTTAACCTTTTAAATAATGATGCTTTTCTCTCTCAGTAGTTTGAAAAAGTACTCCATGTTTCGCCCGCCAGCTAATTCATGACTCTTTTGCTGTAAAATTCTTTTCCCTCATCAAAATGTACTGTTTCAGACTTTCGCTTTTTGAAGATTTCTGCGAAAGCGTCGTGTGTGTTGCTATGCTTATTTATTTTAACTCTCTGATCCGATGCGTATTTTCAAGATATATTTGAAATTTTAGTGGTACTTTTGATGTGCTTTCATGTCTGCTTGCCACTCGTCGTACACTTGAGTAACTTACATTCATCTGTAGGAAACTTTTTCTCTCGATTGCATGTGAAACATCTAGGGATAATATTCAGTTGACCATTTTCTAAATTTAACATATTTTATTATAGTTTTGTTTCACTAAACTTGTGCTCCTAGTTGCATTAATTATTATTCATTTTCTTGCTCCGCCAAGTCCATGGTGTCAGTCATGTTAAATGGTACGCAAACATCGAAAGCATATTTTCCATTTGACAAATTGTCTGCTGGAGTTAAACAAGACAACAGAGCACATATCTGCATATAGTACGTCAACGTTCAACACTTTGCAACAATGTTTCAATCTTTTCAAACGCATTAATGCTTTTTGATGGATGCAGAATGTTTCCGTTTGAATGGTAACTAAACAAACGGCTACTTTATTAAATGAGTCCTAATCAGCCCTTGTTTTTCGCAAATTCTATCATTTATCCTGTTAAGTTAATTATATGCCAAGTTCTGCCGTAAATGCAGTCGAATGCAAATATAAGTATTTGTCAACATGAAAATGCGTAATTTAATCCAATTTTATACTGCACAGTCCTGGCATATGGATGGTTGCTACTTATCGCTGTGTTTTTATCACTGAATGCAAGCCATGAACTTTCTTGGAACCTTGTATGGTATATTTACTCATACTTGAAATCAGACAAATCAACAATTGCATTATCGTGAATGCTGTTTTGCATCGCAACAAAATTTGACAACAACTTTAATCCGATCCAAAATCGTTAACAAATGCACGTTATCTGTTGATACCGACATTTTGGCTTTATATAGATCTCAGAGACTATATCTATCACCGCCCTGGAAACTGTTAAGCTAATCACAATTTAGCTTTGCTCCACCAATTATTTTGTTAAAAGAATTTGAGGTTATTTTCTGCTTTAATTTTTGGTACCACATGTGTAACATTTAATTAGTTCCATTTATCTCAGTAATAAGATTTCATTAATATGATGTGTTTTCATTGGTAAGGAAAGTGTTCAGTAGCAAAGTCAATCAAAGTCAAGTAAAGTCAAGTGTTTTTGTTTTAGGCAGTAGTTCGTAGTTGTGTTTGAGTAGTAAGGTTTCAGTAGTTTGGTAAATGTTTAAACTATTTATTTCTTTGTTTTGTAAAGGCTTCAGTAAGAGTGGTTTCTTTTTAATTACTTTAATGCATAAATTTAGATAGTATATGTGTTGTGTTGGGCAGTACGTTTGTGTGATTTCAGCAATGTTCTCGTGTATATTAGCGTGGTAATGACAGTTATGGCATTTGAGTTAATTAGTCAATCGTCTTTTTTTTTCATTTGTTGTGCCAGACAAGAATTAATTAGTATTTCAGAACTGACGTCAGTCCCATACTAAATCAATGAATTTCTTTTCTCCCAATATCATCAGCGTTTACAAAAACTGATAAATACCTATGTATTTTCACACTGTACCTATCATCATTTATAATTCGTAAGTTTTGTTTCCTTAATTGCTTCCATTCAGGATGTGGTGCAATTTTCAAACTATCGTAGATCAAAGTAAATTGGTTTTAGTCAATTGTATTCTTTGTTGGATAAAATCTATTATCATTCTTATTTGGAGGTAAACATGAAATCTGTAAACATATGTATGTTACACTGGAACACTTTGATATATTAAACACCTGTTGGGTATGACCAATAGTTGACATCTACATTGTAAATTTAGATGATTCTGATAAAATCTCA
The DNA here is from genome assembly GCA_016617855.1 of Megalonaias nervosa. Classification (NCBI taxonomy): domain Eukaryota; kingdom Metazoa; phylum Mollusca; class Bivalvia; order Unionida; family Unionidae; genus Megalonaias; species Megalonaias nervosa. Next base: position 11,562 of record JAECUM010040925.1, read on the forward strand.
AGTCACTGTCATATGCATTTGTTCGAGGAATCTTCATTACAAAATTTAAAACTGGGATGCTAAAATGTTTAATACTTTGTATCTCAAAGCTGTGTTTTCGTTGAAGTAATTGGCTTCTTTTCTTAACATGTTTGATGTTTTCAGTTGGTTAAGGTGTGATAGCTAATTTATTGCATTAAACTGAATCGTAAGGGAAGGATAAGATGCTGTGCTTGCTAGCTTTTTCCAATCTGATCTTCATTTGCATATAATTAGCACCGTGAGTTCTGAAACAATATGACGGCTTATGTCCAATGACTGCTGCGAAAACAACGCTAGAACATTCAAATTATGGTTTTTCCTTCTGCTTTATTTATTTATTTATTTATTTATTTATTTATTTATTTATTTATTTTATTATTATTATTATTATTATTATTATTATTATTATTATTGCTACATATTGTCTCTATTGATGATGAGGACCTACAGAAAGTGGAAGCGATTTCTATAAAGACGATACACTGGAGAGAATATAAGAAACTTATATGACCTAATGTTTTACACCAAAAGGCACAATATACGTGGAATAATACTTTTAATCGACTCTGAAAAGGCATTTGACTCAATCGCATGGCCATGTATGAATAAAGTTATGAACTTATTCAATTTTGAAGAGTCAATAAGAAACTGGAAAAAGTCATTTTTATCTGAACATGAGATCTTGTGGTTAGTCAGATTAATGATTGAGTCTTCAGTTGATTGGTTGAAAGACGGTGTAGACAAGGGGACCCTCTCTCCCCATATCATTTTTATCCTGTGTGCTGAGATTTTAGCTTATATGATAAGAAAAAATAAGGACATTAGGGGAATAAATATTGGTGACATAACATGCGTTCTTTCTCAATATGATGATGATAGGTCACTTACTCTTTATGGGTCAGAGAAATCTTTGATGTCTGCTTTACATCTTTTATATCAGTATTCCAACTTTTCTGACCTTAGTATAGATTTTGAAAAAAAGTAGTTGTCGTTGTGATAGGAGGTGGAACTGATAGTGATATGAAATATTATCCGGAATTGTTTTAGGTGTTAGGTTTTCAAATAATTTGGAAACAATTACAACTCTTAATTGCCCATCAGAAATTCGAGAAATTAAAACCAATTAATTCAGTGGAAAAAAGGTTCAGAACACCGTAAGAAAGATAGTAATAATAAAAGGTTTAGCTATCTCCAGAATTAATCATCATTTATCAAATCCATCTATACATGTTCTTATTGAACTAAATACATTATTTCACATGCTCTTTATGGCATCGGTCAAAGGACAGAATTAAACGAAATAATGTTGTGAAGGATTATCACGATGGAGGATTAATTATAATTAATATATTTAATTTTGTGAATGCTTTTGAAACTTATATGGCTTAGAAGAATGTTGTCTGAGCAATCTAAATGGAAAAGTCTGTTAAAATTTTCAGTGTCAAATATTGATAATTTCCTTTTTCATTTGTTATAGATTTTATTATCTCATTCCAAAAGGATCGTACTCCTTTCTGGATTCAGGTTTTTGAGCAACTTTTAGAACTAACTAGATCATTCAAAATTGTCAAACCGAATAAGTTTAAGAAACAGATAAGAATAAATCCTTTTATTACAATAGATGGAAAAAGTGTATATTATAAACTAAGGTTTAAGAAAGGGATTAAATTTGTCAATGTGGCTGTTTCCGTATAAATTTCGATAATTTTAAAACTAAGTTTTCCATTTACGTTAATTTGATAGATTTTCAATGCTTACTCCTTCGAGTATAGCAAACAAAACATAAGGACATACAAAAGGAAATTCAGAATCAATTATGGCTCCAATTTACAACAGCCTTCTAGAAATACTGTTGTGTATACTATAAACACAAATATAAAAGGATGTAGAGGTGTATATGAAAAATAGATTGGAAACAATGAGATACCAACGTCTAGAAGGAAGTGGAATTTTTAACTTGGTGAGTTAGAAGAAAAAGATTGACAGTCATATTCCTTACTAACATATAAAACTACAAAATGCCCAAACTCTATCTGGTTACAGTTTAAAATATTGCACAGAATTTTGGCTACGACTGTATTTCCCAAAAGAATTAACATTATTCCTAATGCTCTTTTTTCTTTTTATATGTTGCATGCAGAGACAATATTTCGTGCATTTTAGGATTGTAGAGTAACCAAGTTTTTTTAAAATAGTTCCCTACAATGGATAAAAAGTATGTGTTGTCACACACATAATCTGGAATTCCCCCGAAACAGGTGTTATCTTTAGAATTAGAAATAACACTCAAACTAATGATATAACGAACTTAATAATTCTGTGTGCAAAACAGTCTCTCTCTCTCTCTCTCTCTCTCTCTCTCTCTCTCTCTCTCTCTCTATATATATATATATATATGCTTAGATATTTGTTCTATCAAAATGTCAATATACATAATATTCCTATCCAAATCAATTTGAGTTAATACACTCATTATATACATATAGGCGGTTCATTGATATTGTGAACACACAATATAGGTGGCATTTATTCCATTCAATGACACCCCATCATTCTGAATGAAAATCCGGCTCAGTTCGGTTGGGGTTGTTGTTTTACGGCAAAGCAACACAAGTAGGTTACCTTTTGCTGAGGCAGTTGGGGTAAAGTGTCTTGACCAACGAAACACCTGTATTAGCCGACTGTTTGTACTATGCCAATATATTTTATTATTTGTTGTATTGTACTGTACACTGTATTATATTGTATGGTATGGTGTTGAACTGTATTGCAAATAACATTTAAAAAATACCTAGCAATGATGTAAGATAACGACATATTTTAAGAACCGAAATGATATAGCGACCTGGCGTAATATTTCATTTAAATTAAAATAATAATGAAATATTTGAATTAAAGTACCATCTTCTTTTCGGGAATATAGGAAGTATGTATTACTTCTATAAAAAAAAATAGCATTCCCCCATGACGGATGACAAAAAGTGCAGAAGAAAGTAGGTACATTTCTTCGTCGATGTCGCTAACACGAAACAGATGGTTTTTAAACATGTCATCACTGGCCCACATACCTAGCCCATTAGGCGCAATATCTTCAAGTTAATTTCAACCTATAGAATGGCAAGCAAGTAGGAAAAACAACTATGGCAAACTTTTTTCTTAACTTGGAATTTCAAGTAAAGGTGTCGATTATTCAGCTTGATGTATTGAAAATTTGAGCTTGGACATGCTGATGAATTTTAATTTAATACCAAAGTCAACTGAGGTATTAAACTGAATCGTATTATTTAAAATTCAATTTGAGTTTTTAATTAATCAATTTGATTTTTCAATAAATGAAAGTAAATTTGCAATATAGTAAACTGAATGTTCGTCACATGAAATTGAATTAAAATATTGCAAAGTCGAATGTTCACACATGTACGCTGAATTTTCAGTATACGGAAGTTTAATATCCAACAGAAGTGTATTTATCAATGTGTATGGTACGTATTGACTTCCGTATGTAGAATATCTGAACATTTCCACTCACGTGATAATTACGTGATATCTTCAGTTCAGTCACTAACAGCTATGTAACACGATACGCATCCTTTTTCAAAATTAGTAACATATGTTGACAATACGTGTTCTGTTAAATCAATGGCCAACAGTATGGTAGAAATGAGAAGTAGGTAGTCCCCGACGTAGTCGTAATAAAAAACGAAAAACAAAACCAACCAGAATTTCCTGCCGCATGGACAGGTTCGATTGGACACGAAAACATGTCTTAATTCTACATGAAGTACTTGTATTATCATAACTAAGTTGCGTTAATAGTAAACAAAATCACTTGCCTCTAATTCTGCCACACAAATGACAAGTCACCGATTTGACGGTATATTGTCTGCGTGCTAAACTTTAGTTTCACGTCCCTCCCGCATATTTTGTTGCTTTGTTGCCTTTGGGCAGATGTTTGACCAGAGTAGAGTTGATTGTATATACTTTTTGTTGTGATATATTTATTTTGGACTTCAGGTCCTGTAGTGTTTTGTACGGTACTGCGGAAACGGTAACATAACTTTACCGCTGCTGAGTAGTGTTACTAATGTTCGACATAAGCTACAAGACCACGCGACTAATTAAAACCGGACACAACTGAGACTGTCGCGTATGATGAGGTAAAGTTCCATTCTTGGTGAAAGTACGTAAGTTTCAAGTTTTATTGACACGACCTCATAACGGAGTTAAGAGCTATGATTCGTGTAGCGATAGCCGTACAGAGCTAGTCTCTGATCAACAACACGTTCATAGTGCATAAGGTCAGTCACCTGTTCACCTCTTGAGAAATATTATCGGTTGAGTCATAGTCTGATCGATCAATATATACATCCTTGGCCAATGGCTTTAGACATGTTACTGATAACTGTCTTGTATTATAATCTTCGTAAAGCAGTCATGCGTTGTCATTAGACGAACACAGTCCAGTAGAAAAATTATCTGATTATTCATGGGAACGCATTGTGAATTGTGATGGACTGGAAATATACCATCTACTAATGTAGGCTGATTTTTAAAACATTTTCTTATATGACCTCCTGTTTTGATAAAAAAAATCAATTCCTACTTCGCCTATGGCGACGTGTTTGTCAAACAAAACATAATTTTTTGTGGGGAATGCATCACCCCACTCCCAAACAAAAAGAAAAGAAAAGAATACACTAATTAGTATTTGAGTCATAAACATGCAGTTGTATCATGCACATAATTTGGTTGACCTTGTATCAACGCTCTTGAGGTGAATATTGTTTGATGGAAAATCCATTTAAAACTCTACAGACGACACTCATACATTTTATAATTAACTGCCATTCTGGAATAAATTCGAATTTTATATGTCGTTAAATCTCGACAGAATTCTTGAAAATTTGTGAGCATAAACGCGACTCGTATATTGTGAAGGGTCCAGCTGGTAACATTGCCAGCTGCCCAGTCTCAACGCACTGTCAGGCCTGACAATTATATACTCTTGAGCTTAAGTTTGTTCCCAGATTAATAGTAATAATTTTAAAAGAAACCCCCATTTTCTTTCTATGCCGAAGTTACAACAGTGCAAAATACATAGTTATAATAAAGCACATTGTTATCTATTTCGGTCAAATATTTAAAAAAGGTAGTGGACTCTAAAAAAAAAATTATGATTTTTATCAAAACATTGTAGAAAACATTCTGATTGGTTATTATCACATTATGCATCGAAGAAAAGTAGTTCTTAAAACAGTTCTTAAAACCAGAAAGGAACTACTGATGTATTCATGCGCCTTTGTGTGTTCTTGCACAATATTTCTAAGGAATGTTTGAAATATACTTATTTAATTTATTTATAGCGATTAGTTATTATTTTACGGTCTTCACCAAAAATAGAATGTTAAATTCTTATGAGATTCCAGTTTTAGATTTTAAGTCTCAGCTCATGCGCATAAAAATGGTATAGTTTAGAAGCTAAAGCTAGGTATCGTGTCGAATAAACTACAAACAATATCGAAATATTCCTTAGATGGTGTCAGTACACAATTATTTGTCTTCTATTTTATGTATAAGCATTCAACAGTATGCCACTTTAAGCATCAATGATAGACCTCTATCACTTTTTGTTGCACATTAACCCACCTTAGTTCAAAAATTCCAGCAAGGCTTCATCATAAGTTGACCGGCTGCTTTTGTGCATTACTATTGTGAACAAAGTAACCAAAAAGCATCTGCATGAAACCGGAAACAGGGACATGTTGCATTCTGTGTTCACAGAGTAACAAGCAAATGTAGCTTTCTATATATGTCATAACGTTTAAAGTCGACAGTTTCATAATTATTACGACATAAGTCACTGACACGCAGACCATGCAAACCTGGTACTATTTCGTCTGAATATCTTCTTGACTTAGGCCAAACTCTAAAGGGGGGGAGGAGTATTTGTGGACTGAGGCCTGTCAATGTAGACTTTTAGCAGCAAATCACAGTCAGACTAATATATCCTCAAGAACGGCATATTTTAAACTTAGTAAATATTATCAAGTTTCATACACTACTAGACAAATTGTAGACATTTGAAATGATGCTGTAAGTTTCATACACAACTAGACAAATTGTAAACATTTGAAATTATGCGATAAGTTTCATACACTACTAGCAGGCCCGGCCCTAGGGCAAGGCGAACGAGGCAACCGCCTTGGGCTCTGCGCTTTCAGGGGCCCCTCGCTGCTGACGGAAATCAACTCCACAATGCAATTGTTTTGCTTGGGGCCCCGCTTATCGCTTGCTGCCTTGGGCCCCGCACATCCTATGTCCGTTTCTGACTACTAGACAAATTGTAGACATTTGAAATGATGCAATGTTGATGCTCAGCAAGGTGCATTTTGTAGACCTGATGTGCCTTCTGGTGAGAAATTCAATTTGTAATAACTTTTAATTTATTAGAACTTTTTCTTGCAGTAGAGTTTAATTTGAAATTTGAAATAATCTTTATCAGAAACTCTGTTTCCAAAGTTCTTCTGACAATAAATATAATTTTAATTTTTGTTTAAAGTTGTTTTTGTTTTTTCATAATTAAATTTTTAATATACATTAAAACTCAGAAACTGCTAGATTTTACATAGTAAAGTTGACACTGATCTGCTGAGCACAAGTGGTTAGACATCATGCATAGGTTAGACATCTCTCTGCAGAATGCCAAATAATACACACGTGTAGTCGTTGAAGAAAACTATGAAAGGCAACCATAAGAACAGAAAAACACAGTTCCAGGGAGGTAATTCTTCTTGGAATAATGGCATTACTCTCTGCAGCGAAGACTCACCCACTGCCTCAGTTTTACCACAGCTCAGGACTGTTAACATAATGAGTAAAGCTGAGTTTTCCCTAGTAGTCAAGTTCTGTGCTGTTGGAACCTCTGTAGCAACACCAGCTTGTGAGGGGGCATCTAAGCTACTTCAACGTCTGCGGCCTGTTCACGGTACTAAGCCATACCTGAAAAAGACAATAGAATGGCAGAACTTTGGAGGAATGAGACTGGTGGATAATGGGAGATGCTTGGAATACATCTGTCAAGTATCTTCCGCAGGCTCCCCACCCCACTGCAACGATCACGAAATGAAGATTACAAAGGATATGAAACGGAGAGTCTGCTAGAAAATTATACTAAAGTGTGACTTTCAGGTACCCGAATGTAAGCCGTATTTGGAAGAAAGATGAGCAAGCCAGGACCAAAGACTATCGCACATAATTTTTTGGTGAAAACTTAACTCTGTAGTATTACTCATATTTGATGATATTTTAACTTTAATTCATATACGCAATAAATATAAAAAACTAACCTAAAGTTTTCATCCTCGTACTAAGGACTTCATCATCAGACTGTTCTATTCTCAACTGACTGTTAACATCACCAGAGAAGTTAAAACATAGAAATATGTGGCACCAAATGTTGAACTTGCAGTCGGACTTCCGGGACGCGCCTGTTTGTAAAACAAAAGCACGACTTATTGTGGCTAACATGGATATTCAACTCCATCCCACTCCCAACCAGAAACAGCACGCAGAGGACATCTAATATTCTGGCTAATTTGGAGTGTCAGAGTTAAATAAAAGGGATATGACTGAAAAAGTAGAATTATTGAAAGATATTAATGCAATTCGAAAAGCATTGTAAGTCGCAAAAAGGCCAGTCAGAATGTTTCACAAGCTATTGACATCACACGTGAAACTATGCCTTACAAGAAGTATATCGTATGTGTTTACTTCCAAAAGTTTGCTGGACTGGAGCTTGGCTGAAGGGAGAAGGAACGGATGTGCAATGGCCAGTGGTCATCTAGAGTGTATAGGAAACATATTGCCCTTTGTCCCGCTGTCATAGTATGATATGGGAAACGAACAACATAGGCCACCATAGATGGAGATGCAAGACCAGCTCTAATAATAGAATATGCCCTCTGAGTTCTTGATTCCATGTGGAAAATGCAGCAGCTAACTCGACCATGTCCATTTGGGACAAAGTCAATTTCGACGCTGTAACAAAGCAAATTTTAGCTCGGACATGTTTCCTGAAACAACCCGTGCAGAAAAACCGGAAGCACGGAAGACCTTGAGCTAGTATGTGAAACAGCACACAAGTGATATGACTACTCTTTTTTTAACACTTACCAAAAGTTCTTGAATCCGCTCTGCTGTGCTACTGTGGGGATTGTTCATTGTTGGTAAGATAATTTGTCGTGTGTAAGGAGTGACCAGTAACTGGTGGCATCGTTCCAAATATCTCGGACAGCACAAAATCAATGACTTAAACATGCATGAAAGTTACAAAATGTAACTTCTTTAAATTTTGAAAACAAACGAGAGTGTATCAGTAATTGAAGAAATGATACTGTATATTGATACTCACATAGGTGAAGCAGTTAACATAAGTGTTTCACTACCCAAAAAATGTGAACAATTATAGGAGTATGGTTGGTAGAGCTTCGTCAGCCATTCACAGACTGAAAAACAACCATGGAACATCAGCTATTACCTATACAAAATCCATGACCCTCCTTTTAGATTACTTTCAAACACACCCCCCTACCATGCAACAGAAAGGGTAGGATGTGTTAATACACCTACTTTCATACAAGATACTAACATGTTATCACACACATGGAAGAGTAAGGTAGTGTTTATATGCACATTACTATTGTTATGTATATTTAATTTTTAATTGTTTAGTTGTTCATTTTCCTATAAGTTAGTTTGTTTCTTTTTGTGTACTAGGCCTACTTATTGTTTCTGGAAAAGGTACGAATGAGGTTGGCTATAGGTGGGCTTATGATTTTTGTGATACTAATTTGATATTCACGTCACCTTTTAGTTTATGCCACAAGCAGAATACAAATCCGATTTGTCTTTCTAGGTCCAGAAGATCACTTTCTTGCGTAAAAAAGAAAGCCCTATGTGATATTTCGGGTGTGTGTTAGGAGTGATATTTTTTTTTGTTTTGGGGGGGTAGGTGTGTGTGTGTGTGTGTGTGTATGGGTTGCCTGTTTTGTATTGCTGTATTTTGCATGTGTGTACTATGCTTTGTGTAAGTAATAGTGGTGTACGTTCTTTCTTGGGTGCCATTCTATGCGTGCTATGCTGAGTGTGAGCTTAACATGAGTGTGTTTTTTCTTGGGTGTTACGTTAAGTAGTGTTGTGTGTATATTTAGCTTATTGTTGGGGGGGGGGTATCATGAATCTATATTGTGTTCGATGTAGAACATATACTCCTACCGCTGAATTAACCACAACAATAACAAAAAACAAAAAACGAGCACTAACTGGTAAATGTGTAAAATGTGGCACAAAAAATATAAATTTATCTCCCCTGACAAGTCAGGGAAAACAGGAGGAGGCGATATTGCTGCTTCGTTAGGAAAATTACCAGGAACTCCGTCGGCAAAATATCCAGGAGAAAAACTTTTGCCAGGATATAATTACTGTGGCCCTGGAACTCGTCTAGATATTCGACTTGATGAACAAAATCAACCACGACCAGGAGAACATCCAGTAAATGCAATTGATCGAGCATGTCATGTTCACGATATTGCGTATAAAAGTAATGATCTACAACAAAGACATCTTGCAGATATAAAATTGATTCACGCGCTAAATTCTATAAAAGATAAATCCTTCAGAGAGAAACTCGCTAGTTTTCTAGTAAAATCAGCTATGAAAGGTAAAATAGTGCTAGGGGCTGGTAACTGATCGTATAATTATTATATTGGAGTCTATTTACTACTGTCCAAAAGGGTACTGGAAAGGTAAAGCAGCAATTGATAAACTTGCTAAAGCAGCAAAAGTATCAAAGGCCGCAGCTGCATCATGGTTTGCTCATCAGGCGATATGGCAAATTTATCTACGTCCACCTAAAAAAATTGAATTTGCACATTTCGACGTTAATATTCCCAATGAAGTTCATCAAGCAGATATTTTATTTTTACGGCATGATACTGTTAAACGTGGACGCAGATCACGTACATATAAATACGCGTTAATCGTCGTTGACGTTGTTAGTAGATACAAAGAAGCAGAACCGTTATCAACAAAAAAAAAAACATCTGAAGTTGCATCTGCGTTCAGACGAATATATCAACGAGGACCATTACGATGGCCAAAATTATTACAAGTTGATCCTGGTAGGGAATTTTTCGGTGAAGTATCATCACTGATGAATCAAGATTTAATCGAACATTAGCTGAACGATTATTCGGATATCAATACGCGAAAGAAACAATTAATAACGATGTAAGATCTCGCGAATGGGTCACAAGATTACCAAATGTGATATCTGCGTTAAATAACGAAATTACCCGTTTAATTTCTATGAAACCCGTTGATGCAATTACAAAAAATTATATACCCCGTAGCAAAAGCTACGGACAACGGCGTTATCTTTCAAACAACCAATACTAGGTGATGTAACCGTTAGATATTTATATGAACCTGGTGAACTCGAAGGAGGTAAAATAAGAGCAACAGATCCAATCTGGAGTTTAACAACACATAAAATTTCCAGCGTAACCAGATCTACTGGAAGACCTCCAATTTACAGATTAGATTCAACTGCTCCTCAACGTGGATTTTTACGTGAACAATTACTTGTGATTCCTGAAAACACACGATTACCACCGCGTTCACCTTCATAAATCAGTTACGACAATTCTACGTAATTGAGATATTCGTCGCACTCGAGATACTGCGAGATAAACCAAATTTGACCATTCGATGTTATTATCGACGATCCAAATATTTGTATCATCGATGGTTAATCCTTGCGATGAATGGATCGTTATAGCGTATCCTAGTTTCCACAGAGATTTACTCATGTTTAATGCGCGTTCAACAACAGTAACGTCAACGAAAATAATATCATTTAGCACAAGATTTTGTTTTTCATTCGTCCCTGGAATATCAATTTCGATGTTTTGTCGTCGAGTATCAGCAGGACGATAACACAACAGCACAGGTAACGTTGGAAATTTATTTTTATGTAACAGAAATAATTTCTCTTGTAATTTATCACGAACCATCTTTCTACTTGCAACTATTAAATCATCTGGTTTCCATGAATTTAGAAAATCTTTCGTGGAAGTTTCAGGAATAATTTCACGTGCTACTTCACATTGTATTATGTCCGGTTGTAGTCGAATTAATCTCTTAAATTCTTTCAGAATATCATCAACGGCTCTATGATCATCAATTATTTCCTCGTAATAATCAACAAGCGTCTTTAACCATTCGTGGGGAGATTGTCCAGTAAAAGGTGGTGGTTGACCATGATCACCACACATAATTACTGCGGTATTTTCTTTCAATAACCAGCGAGAAACATCTTTAATGTTTCCAACGATACAGTACAAATTTCATCCCAAATGATGATTTTCGAATATATTACTCCCCCATTCGTTCAGGTGTCCACGTATCTCCACGCCATCTAAAAAAGCTGTGATATGTACACGATTTTACTTCTCGTTGTTTCATTTCTCGAGCTAATCTATGTGTTGGCGTTAACACGATTACGTCAGCGTTCGTAAATAGCGTAATTGCTCGTGTTGTTTTTCCAGAACCTCCAGGTCCATTAAGATATATGGTTTTATGTCTCGCCACGGGATCAAACACAGAAGCAGCAACAGATACCGGCATCTGATTGTCATTTCTGTAATATTTTTCTACGATTTTAACATCAGCAAATTCAGAATAATCCAGTAATTTTTCTTGCTTTATTCTCCACGTTCCCCATTCACCGTTACCAAACAACGGCTCTACTAAATCTATGTATTTATTGTTTATATAAAATGAATCTGTTGCTACTCTGACAGCGTAACGAGGAAATTTGTTTATCATCGATAATAAATTTATAGAAACATAAGCGAGCATCAAAGATCTTAAATGAACAAACTGCGGTGATTCTCAATTAATATAGGTTACAATTGTACCTAATTTATTTCCGTTTGATAAACAAGCAGTACTTCTGCTTACAAATGTATTTTTTTCTGTTGTATCAGCAATTATGAAATTTAACTCAGCATCGTCCATGATTAATCTTGCATATGTTCGCTTATGATCATATGCTCCTCCTTGAGTAAATTTGCCAATTATTTTTCTGCCAAAATCTTTTGCAAGTTTATTTTCATAATCGATAGCATCAGGATTATCACTGTTAGATTTTGCTGGTTGTGGTAACCAAATATCATATTGAGGATGATATGATATAATAGCTTCATTTACATGTAACGATACTAACATTTTAGTATCTAGCATATATCGTAACAATACTATTGGAACCCAATGTTTTTCTGAGAAATGTCTTCCAAACCATGCATAAACGATCGGATGAAGATCACTACAAAACTCAAATGATTCCACGTGAGCAAATCCTGTTAAATCAAAATCAGGTAATTGTCCATTTATTGCAACTCTGGTCATGTCATGAGTGGGATGTCCAAATCGTTTAAAATATTTATGACATTCTCCGTATCCGAGAAAACTTCCAGGATAACACGTTACCATGTCTACGGATATAAAATCACGATAATTATACTTTGTATTCCACAATCCACCATGTCCATATTCGACACAACTGTTTCTGATATCTTCAGTGAAATCATATCGTGTAGGTTTCCATGAATTTTTCTCCTGAGCAGCATGAACAGCAACTGATGGGACAGTGAAACAATTATTCAGTAATTGTTCAATTTCATCATCTACGTTGTTCATGTATCTCAGAGCAGTCTTTTTCATTTCATTGTGGAGTGATTCACAACGATAAATTTCACCGTTAGGTCGTACAAATTGATCATAATATGAAAATTATGAACTTTGAAATAACCATACAGATACAGGATCGTTTTTACGGATTTCGTTGATAACATCAAATATATAATCGTTATAAAATCTAACTATTCTGTCTCTGGGAAATATTGTTACTGCATCTGTCCATGCATGTGAATTGTGATCAATGAACGTTATAGGAGCTCCATTTTTTTTTGTATATTTCGGTTTATATAAAATTTCTCCGGTTATTGTTTTTACCCCAATCGGAAATCTTAATCTTTTCTCTAGCACAGCAACATCATTAATAGATGCTTCATTATCTTTAACTGTTACCTCCCATGTATTTATTTTTTCACGTCGTATATTTGTTAAACCATTTCCACGTACTGCTTTTGAAAAATGTTCTATAACCCGCTCAGCTACACAATTTATCCTTGATAATTTCATTGGTTTGAGATGACTAACAGCAGGTTTACTAAGCGGATACATCGCATAAACAACCGCAGTTACCGGATAATCACGTTCGTAATAAGGTTTATCAATTCCAGTTAACGTTCCTGGTTTCGATGTTTACTTATTATAACAATCCCTCCTGGTTGTGTTACCCGGACAGGATCACGTTTATTACGAATAATCCAAGTACCATCATCCGTCTGTCCGATAAATTTTATTAAAATAATATATCGATGATCATCAAGATAATTAATAATGTTTCTTGCTCGGTTATCGTTCATTCTAGCATCAGCACCAACTCCACTAATTCTGAATGTGGACCAAACATAAGCAGCGTCATCATTACGAAATTCTCGTTTGGCTTCACTGATACGATCGGTTATATCATCGTTTATCAACGCTAAATCTTGCATCGAAAAATTGAATCCGGATCTGGGCAATTTATCAAGATCAAATCTTGCTCTGGAAGGTTTAATCACGGATAATCTTCTGAAGTCTTCCATTATATAATTAGGACAAAATATATATTTAATTAAAATTTTGATTAAAATATAATGGTACAAGCAAATAACAGATGTAGATGGTTAATGGTAGGAATTTCACATTGTTGCAACAATCCTTGCGTAAACGAATTTTTTGCGGTCTTCATATGCAATGTTTTCGACGAGGAAGTTCAGGACCAACACCAAGTATTCAATGTGGCGTTGGTGTACGAGGAAATACTCAATTATGTGCAAAATGCGGCGGTAAACGATATCGAGAATTAAAACAATATTACGATAAAAACTACAGCCCGTCGGTGTCTCCACTAAAAACAGAAAAAGATTATATCGTTAAATTTATAAAATAATCATTTAAACAAATAATAATATTATATATGGAGCAAAATGAATTTGTGATACATCCTACAATTAAGAATTACGAGGCATCGCGCAATGGAACAGTCAGACACTGCAAATTTAAAACCCATTAGGTGTTGTTAATAATGCTGGTTATCTTATATTTAACCCTGAGCGAGGTAAAATATATAGTTGCCATAGGTTTATATTCGAATGTTTTAATGGAATCATCAAGAATGGATTTGTTGTTGACCACATCGACGGTAACAAAATCAATATTGATTTATCCAATCTCAGGGCTATCACACGGAGTCAAAATTCCGCATGTGGAAATTCTGGAAAATGTAAAATGTTTACGAGGAGGTCTGTTAAATTCATAAATGTAGAAACCAACGAAGAGATAATTTTTCCATCGATGTATGCAGCTGGTAAATATTTTGATACTCATTCACGTTTGGTACAATATGTCGCAGAAAATGTGACTAAATCAACATATTCAAAGAAATACAAACAATGGATAATATTTAAGTATAATTAACTGAAAAAAACCATTAGCTATATGAAACCAGAAATATTAATTTACGACAGTGATAAAATCTATATTCCTAATAAATTGCCTCCGTGACCAAAGTTAAAATCAGAGAAAAAAAAATGGAATCGTTTTTCAGAATTTACTGATAAGGTTTATAAAGGGTTTTCACGAAATTCATGTTCAGTGACTCCAGTTTCCCGTGATCAACGTGCACGGCGACGATTGCAAGAAAAATTCTGATAATATCTGAAATATTTTTATTTTACAATACAATCTGAATTTTTAAAATTTTTTTATGTTTTTTAGTCAAAATTTCATGATATTTTGACTATTTTACCGTTTTTGTTTTTACTTATTTTTTGGTCAAAATCCTTACAATTTGAGGGTGAAAACCCCAGGGGGTTAACGGGAATTTAACATAGAAAAAATGAAAAATGCTTTTTTTAAAATATTTTTTCTGATTTTTTCTGGGTTTTTACATTAAACATTCACGAAAAAATACACAAAAGACCGGAAAAAACCGGAAAATAGCATTTTTTTGATTTTCCATGTTAAATTCCCGTTAACATCCTGGGGTTTTCACCCTCAAAAATTTGAAATTTGGGCAGTTGCAAAGATTCAAAAATATGATATTAAACAAATAATTTATAAATAATGAACAACGAAAATATTACCGCAATTATTACTGCTATTGAGCAATTGCGCGACAATGGAGTAAAAATCTCTGATGAACTTGATCGTGAAAAGATTATGAGAGATTATGAGTCTTTACAGTTTAGGAAATCAGAAAATAAATATACACTTCCATCCGATTATAGATTCATAAAATTAATTCAAAATGCAATGTTACAATCGTTAGCAGCAATCACAGATGCACAAGTAAAATTATTTTTCCCGTTGTCACGTTCAATCGAAAAGATTAGATCAGAATTATCTCGTGAATATGAAACGAAGAAATTAATACATGCTAGAATAAAGCAACTCAAGGATATTATGTCGGTGACAGAGTCGCTAAATGACGTCGTGGAAGAATTACAAAAACAAAATATAACGATGAATGTAATTCTGATCATTAATCGCAGGATAAAAAAAAGTATATTTTATTTAGATTTTTTTTTTTTTTTGCTTTTTGTAGCGCGATTATTCTATGAACGCACATACAGATTTATACTAAGCGTTTCCGACCTAAGATCAAGTAAATTTCCGTGTTGATCAGTAAATTTAAAATTTATTCTGGTTAACCACTGATTAAGACATTTCAAATACATCAAGTTGATTGGCTCTGATACGATTAAATAACCAGGTGGAACTTGCGGCGTGAACAAATACAGAATATATCCTTGCTGGGCTTGATTAGATTCTTCAGCGTTAACTTGATAACTACCATCGATAACATCACATACTAAATTCACCGCAATAGTCGATGTGATATTGACGATACCTGGTGATACATGGCGACCTTCACCATGTTGATTATTATTGTATCTGAGAATACCTGGTGGTGGTGCTATTTTTTTCCACTACTCGAGATAAGATTAATGACCGACGGTTTCAGTTCACCTATTTTATGTTGATTGTAAGTCTCTTCGTAAAGTTGAATAGCACTATCTAGATCCTTAGGTCTATATAATCTCTGTAAATTTTTAACATAAACGCGTTTAATGTAATCAATATAAAAAAACATTTGATTCATATGCTGGATCGATTCTATAATATTTTTTTACATCATCACTATAATATTGTGTTAAATCTTTTATTGAATTTTTGATTGTGATAAATGTTTGTTCAAATTCGTATTTTACTATCTTTAATGTAGAAACAAGATCAGAATCTACTAAACGACTAGTACCTAATTGGTAAACCAGAATGGGCATTCTTTCTCCTTCAGAATCAAAATACAAGGTACCAGCTCTCATCCTTCCCTATGGGGGGTGATAATGTCGATAATCTGGAATTTTAATAAATTTTTTTCGGTTCTTAAGAACTCATCTAGTTGTAGTTCCTGTGGACCTTCATAAACCGGTGAAATCTCTGGCCATCCTAGCACTGACCTAATCGAACTCTGATATATATCTACGGCATAATCCGGAGAATTTATTTCGATTATCGATGATAACGTTGGTTCGTGGACGGTAATAGCTATTTTTGATTCTTTACCTGTAATGGATTTAATCCTGCGCTGAAATTCATCATTGATTTGTTCGATTTGATAACTTCCCGTCGGAATACTAACTACTTGCCAATCTGGTGTTCCGTCGGGTTTATTTTTATTTGCAAATGCCAGTGAATTTGTTCGGTTGAAGACCACCAAATGATTTTGATCTGATATTGGGCCAACTATGATAAACACGTAATTGTGCTAGTGCTATTTCTTTTACTGGAATCGGAGTTGGAAAATTGATACTGAATTCAGGATTAGTCGAACTCACGGATATCATCGTGTGTTTCACCGGTGAAGTATTGGTAATAATCTGCTGTAGTAGTTCCTGTGATCGCTGATCAGATGTTGTCATTATTGCTATTACTGTAATTCTAAATTCACCGTAGAATCACTGTTGAGTACTTCATTGTATATCTTTATTATGGCACTAAATTCTTCATCGGATATTATACCATCGCTGAGCGACGAAGAAATCATCGATGATAATTTAGAATATGCTTCCGCAGCAGTATGTAATTTCATCGTATAATCGTTTATTTTTTCATTTGTGCAGGTATCTATTTTTTGCTATGATATTGAATATTCCAGCAATTGTCGTTGACGATGAAACGATAATCGTTGCAACTATTGGTGCTGTCATCGTCAACGTTGATAATACTACACCGGTTCCAGCAACAATTGCAGAGACCGAATAAACAACCACGTCAACGATAACCGCAGGTCGACGATATTTCTTTATTTTTTCGGTATAATCGTCGATGATGGTTTTTAATTTATGTTGCCATGCTGTTGCTTGATCGTATCTGTATCGCTGAACGTCAATCATTATATGGTACTGAGTAATTAATTGTGGTGTTTCAGCTACAAATTCTATGCACCACCAATATTGCGCTGGTGTTAGTCTCTCATCGGATGGTGGTTACAATATAAACGTTTCTTCGCTATTTTTGTTTAACACGATAGAAATAACACCGGAAAATCTATTTGCGGAATAACGCCAAAGATACGTGGTAAAAATACTAAATCTTTTACTGCTACATACTGATAATCTTTAGATGCCAGTTAGCTCTGAATATGTTTGATGGTGTTATTTTGTGGTGTCCACGTATCTGATCCTGATGATACTACGTATACAATATTATTATTTCATTTATGTGGAATCTTAACTAAATTAGTCTTTTCAACGATGCTGAGACTTCTGCTGATAATATCGTTGAGTCTCGTGTTGATTTTATCCAGAGAAATATTTACCACTGAGGGATCTCCCAAAAAATCATCAATGGTCTTGTTTATATTTTTACGAAAATTTTGAAATGCTCGTACGTGATTAGTATAATTGGCCTCAAGTACGGTTATTGCTTCATTAGCTGCGGTTAACGAAGTTGTCTTATCGTCGACGTATTTTTTTGTTGCAGCATCTTCATCACCGGTTGGTTCTCTTAGCGCGACGATTTTGTTTCCGTTCATGTTGATTGCATCGGTCATAGTATCACCGGTGGATTTTAAACGATCAGAAACACTTTTTTTTAAATTTCATCTCTGATATTTGCGATAGATACATTTGAATCCTTCCGTCGGTGGTAAAAATTGGAATATTGTTTTCAGTTGAACCAAGAACTCTGCGGATTATGTCCAACCATCTGAGGTTACTCGTTTTCAAAATACCAAATTTATCCTGAAATACAACAACTTCGTCTCGGTCAACACCTGTTAAATCCTTGAGCTCAGCGAGATCATTTTTGGTAGCGTATTTTGATAAATCGATATCTTCTTGCGCTTTTTTTCTGTCAGGTGCAGCAGTAGCTGATCTTCCGTAGATATCTACCGTTATTATTATTATGATTATCTAAATTTAGATATCGTATAATCGTGTGTAACTTTGTGAGGTGGTTTCGTTGAATCGGATATAGCTTTAAGTACCGCTAATAGTTCGCGACCACATATCGGTGGATCCGTAATTGTTTGTGTTGGTAATGTTGAATACCAAACTGGAATATCTTTAAACTCTTTAATGTATTTTATAAATTCTCTTGGTGGAGCTAATCCATAAGAATCGAAATAGACGATTCCACGTGGATCAATCGCGTATGCAGCCCAATGAGTACCAGGTCCAGAATTATCATCGAGGTTAATGATACCAGTTTCAACGCTTGCTGAATTTTTCGGTAATTGATCTCGCATAAATACTCCTCTGAAATTTTTTATTCTTAATCGGGTAGCAGCATCAAGCAGATCAAAATTAGACATCGGATAAATTATCTCATCCCGGGGAGTTTTAGTCCTTTCCCGTAATGTCTACCTGGAAGTCTTAGTCCGCGTCCTTTTCATTTTTTTAATCCGCTTCCGGTAGCAGTAGCTTTCTTTAATGCCATTCCAGCTGCGGTTTCAACTGCGCATAACGCAGCAGCTTTTGCAACTGCAGGAGCAGCTGCGGCTATCAGCGCTGGGATAGCTGCAAGAAGAGGAAATATACCCTATGTTTTAATAGTATCTTTGATTGCACCCGCAGAAAGATTCACTCGTATTTCTTTGTTTGATTGTTTAGCTTCATTAAAATTCTTAAATTGTCGTTCTGTCAACGATAACTTATTGGCACCGCTCATTTGTTCTCGCTTCAGCGATATTTTTGTTCCACATCGTGCTGCTAACGGTAATTGTAATCGTTTAATCTGACCCGTTTAATCTGACCCGGAGTCAGACTGACGTTAACGGAATGATAGGGCATGTTATATTCGATTCTGATTTATAAATTGTCGATTACATGTTTTCTACGGGAACATCAATGACTCTCATGCGACCACCAACACCTTCAAGTAACATTGTATAGTCGCTAAGTATAACCGCGATTACTCTGTAATTGGCGATGGCGTCTAGAGTAACACGTGCTTGAAAATGTATATCAACGACGGACTGTCTGTATAAATCCAAATGTTCCAGAGAAAAATAATAAATCGGATATAGCGTGGTGAAATCTAACTGTATATTTGTAAACCGGTGTCTATATTTTGATCACATCCCATGAAAGACATTGATTTATGATATGCACGAGCTACATGATTTTGTTCAAATTTTAGTAAAATTTCTTCTGATGGTTCTTGGTGTCCATTTATTCTCAGGGAAACTTCTGAAACACCGACTTTGTCAAATATCATAATACTGCGAGTCTGGTCGTTTTCTCGTGCAGCATCTTGAAGTGCAATAAATATATGACGTGGCGCAGAAATACCGTGTTGTGATGCTATTTGCCATGTAAATAACCCATTAACGTTACTTTGGATTACATCTGTGGTTGTTGTTAACCATGATAACGTTGATTTACCACCGGTTTTCATGAAAGCAAGTCAATGTTCTTCTTCAGAAATCGATGGAGTCATCACTGGCATCCACAACGAACATTTTGTTAGAATTACTTTACCAGCATCACCAGCGGGTCTCCATATTGCATCGTTGCTGTCTCCTTTTCGCATAAATAGCACTGTATGTCTAGCTCCAAAAATGACTTTTCTAACATTCCTACAAAATTAAAAAATATGTGATAACGGAATCGCGCATGAAAATCTTCTTTCGTCACCTTGCAACATTGCTCTGCGTGCTCTAAATCCTAAATTAAAATTTGGTCTGACATTGATGATCATACTTTGTACATCTGCGTCAGCATTTCCAGCAAAGGTTCTTGGTCTTCTCACTTCGTACTGATTATATTCAGGATGATCTGAAGTATTTTTGATAAACATCATTGATGGACCAGCCGATCTTGAATAATCGTCACTGTATCTTGCAAGACCAAGTATTGTCGTGGCAACGTCGACGTCTTGGTCAATAGATTCAATTTTCTTTCCGTCGATGAAATATGTAGCGCTGCTGAATAACGCCATGATACCGTTGTTGACAAAACCAATACCAATACCAGCATCGTATGCGATATCATCGGTTTTCAAAATATGTCCTTCAACTTCGATAAATGCTTCAGCGGGTAAGAAGTATCTACTGGTATCGTGAACTTGTAGTTCGATTTTAGCGTTGTTTGGTTCTCGTGTATCGTACGAGGAATACTGGTAATCTCGATGAGATTCATCTCTGAGAACCGGTGCATCTACGTCAAATGCGGGATCAGAAACACGTTTGAACATGATTTATGTTATTGATGTTCATCTATTACGAAGACTACTTCCTGCCATTAAACTCAGTGCGACATTTTGTTCATCGTTGGCAGCTTATTCTGCTAGTTTTTGATTCGCAGCTTGATTTATTATCTTGCTGACGTTTGCTGGCATTACTTCAGTGCTGGGTAATTTTATTGGTTGTTTAGGAGATCTGCGTATTAATCGTGCTAATCTATCTTTGAAAGCGGAGAATGCCCTACTAGCAACGTCACCTGCAGCGCTGATGCCTTTTTCTCGAATAATGTCAATGTCCTTCATTCCAAGTTGTTTTGCAATCGGTATTGCTTTAGGAGCTAATCTTTTGAATAAACCTTGAACAACATCACCGATACCATCTCCGTAGAACGCTTTGTACACGGGTAATCTTGAGTTCATTAAACGTACCAAAGGTGGTTCACGTTGAGCAGCATGTATAATCATTATATTAATTTTACTAGTTCAATCGCTGTGATAATCGTCGATGACTTCGTTGATGAGAGACCGGTACACGTTAGTATCCATGATACCACCGGTAAATAATCGTTGGCAAATGGATGTTATTTCGTTGATGATTTCAGGAGAATTATTTCCAGCTCGTTTCCCACCAACTAAAACTTCTAATCGATCAACATCAGCAAGAACATCATCTGGACAAACAACGAGACCACGTCCTGTTTTACCAGGATCACTTCCAGTTGGATCTTTACCAGAAGATTTTCCGAAATATTTCCGAGGGTCCATCCAAGAAGTTTTAGATACTGGTGGAGTTGGTTCTTTGGGTGAGGTTGGTTCTGGTGGAGTTGGTTCGCTGGGTGCTATATGAGATGATCGTATTTTCGTAGCCGCTTCCAAAGCTTTTAATGGTAAATCTTCTCTTAATTTTTCCATTTGTTTTTGTCGTTTCTCTGTTCTATGTTCTTCTTGCAATTCCTCCTGTATTTCTATTTGTTCTTGTATTGATTCTAGCTCTTTCAGTAATTGCTCTTGTTCTATTTGTTTTTTGTGTTATCATTATTTTCTCCTGTAATCTTTGTATTATTTTTTCTATTGCTTTTGATGGGTTACTTATGTGTATTTTTATAGTTGACTTTAAATCGTCTCTTAATTTTTCTATTTCTCTAGCTAACTTTAGTTTCACATCTAATTCTGATTCTATTGGTGTTGATTCTTTCTCACTTACTTCTCGTGGTAATGATTTTTGACCTTTTCTTATTAATATTATATCTTGTTGTTGCTCAGGTGTTAGATTAGTCCATTTGACATAATTGCTTATTGCTTTAAAAAATTCAACATATCTTGGATCACTATCTTTAACTCGATCAACACCATAATATATACGAAATATCCATTTATACCATGTTTCATAATTTACGTTTTCACTAGCATATTCGGGTTTTAAAAATTGATCTTGAGTATTGTAACTTCTTGCTGCAAATACTCCTAAATTTTTTATATTTGTAATCTGCTTGATAAAGCTAATAGCTTGATCACTAAATTTATCGATCATACTAACTCTGGTTTTTACTTCTGGTGGAGAAACCGGAAGAACAATTTTTTTTTTCTTGATCTTCATCCTCAGGTATTTCCTCCGCCAAATGAACCTCAGGTACTTCCTGTAATGGTTGAACTTGTTGTCTTCTAAGAAGATCGGTCAATCTTTGTTTTTGTTTTTCAGCTCGTTCTGCGTTTTTTTTCCAGCGTGGGAACAATACCCATAGTGGTCTTTGTGATAGGTTTAAATAATTTTTCTGTAGCCTCAGTAAATTCTTTTTGAGTTTGCTGACGTTCTTGTAATTGATGTTTAACACCATTACGAAGTGGAAGATATTTTTGTATTGCTTCTGATCGTTCTCGAGCTAATCTAGCAGAATGAGTTTCGCCAATCATTTTATTGATATAATAACGGTTTGATTATTTTTTTAAACTCACAACCGCGACCACAAATACTGCAACCGAGCAACGTAAAAAAAGTGCGTCGCGGCTTTTTTTTTGGTCGAGCGCAATTTTGTAGGGTTCACCCCCTCTGCTGCTGGGGGTTCTCCTATTATTATGAGGATTTCCTGTGTAGAGGTATTTTTGAGTTCTCCGGTTTGATTGGATTGTATCCATTTGCTAGAGTAATGTTACACTCACTGGTCCATAGACTTGACAGCTATAGTAAAGTTTGGCTCCTATTAGTACCCTGAATAGGGTCAAGAGTAGCCACCCACCGATAGCCACCCACCCACCCACCAGTTAGCGCCTCTAAGGTTTCAGAGCAGAATAGTATCTCGAATGCAACGTTTAATGAGCTTTTGATGTGAGTTGCCCATGTGAATTCTTCATCGACTATCGTGTCTAAGAAAGTCGCTTGTTTTTCCAACTTTATAGGTATTCCGTTAAGAAAGAGTTTTGCTGGGGGTGGGTGGTTTCAGTCTCATGTTCGGAATACTGCTCCTGTCGCTTTTTGTGAAGGTATTCGTTGTTTTACTAGGCAATGACCTAGCTAGAGATTCGGTTGTGGTTAATCCACTTGTAACTAATAAGCTTTGTTTTGATCAGAAAGTTGATCCTAATAAAAATGGATTCCGCGATTTATACACTACTGTTGCAGACACAAGTGCTATGGTAAAAGTAGCTCTAAAGAATGATGTTAAGCAGGAAAGTATTCCTTCAGCTGACACATTATATTGTTCATTCTTTGGATGCGTCACTTTTGCTCCTGGTATTGATCAATCAAGAGGTATCGATCAAAGTGATCCTCTTTTTACTGCTCATTCTCTCTATTCTAATCAGGGTGACAAATGACAATCAGTCGTTGTTGAACAGAAACAAGATCCTGAGATCTCCTGCTTGTTTCATAACAATACCAGTCTGTTATTTTGTAAAACATGGGGTCCTTATGAGAAAATGTAGGCCACCTGAGGTACCCGATGGTGACGAGTGGTCAGTGTGCTATCAAATATTTTTTCGAAAGAAGTATCGACAGGATATGTTTAGTTTAGCCCATAAAACTCCCTTGGCTAGTCATTTAGGAGCCAGCAAGACTTATTACGCGATCTTGAATCATTTGTACTGGCCAAAAATTAAGCGTCACACTTGTCAAATGGTAGAAATACCTAATCTGAAGATCCTCAAGGCTCGTCGACAAACCCTTTCCTGCATTTGGCAAACCATTTTGCAGAATAATGGTAGACTATATTGGTCCCTTACCTAAGACCAAGTCAGGTAACCAATACTTGTTTGCCATAATGTGTGCGTCCTTAATATTTCCAGAGGCAATTTCTTTGAGAAATATTCAAACTAAAACCATACCAAAAGCTTTTAATACATGGTGAACTCCAAACACTTTTACTTGGTTCTGTGAAAGCATTTTCCAGTAAACAATGAATATATTTCTTGAAATATTCCTGCCTGAGAGGATTCATCCTGTAAGGATGCTGTTTCACAGGTGTAGAATCTACAATCTCAACGTCATGATAGAGTTTATTTGTCTGTGTTGGAACATTGGGAAAGAAGTGTTCATGTTCACATAAGAGCTGTTTCAATTCACTCTTTTCCTGTGGTTGAAGATGAGAATGTTTCCGTTCCAAATTATTTAATATTTCTGAATTCCGCTGTGGGACAGGTACAACTAAATTGCATGAATAATGATCTGGGCTATCATTACCAAAACTCCTCTTTATATTTATATGTCAAAGTTGTTTCTGTTTTCACCTCCCAGGAATGTTAATGATATAATTTATGGCATTTGCATTCTTTTCAATTGTATAAGGACCATACAAAATTTCCCCAAAAGGATTTTGTTGGAATGGGCAAGAGAACTGGAACTCTATCACCAAGCTGAAAACTTCTCTCCTTTGTATTTTTGTTATATTTTAATTTCATTTTTGACTGAATAAAGTGAAGATCAGTTCTTCACAAGTCCTGAACATATTATATTTGAAATCAGATATATAGTCAAGAAGATTAATATTGGAATCTTCATTTGAAAGAAGTTTCTCTTTTAATAAGTTCAAAGGTAAGTATGGCTAAAAACCAAATAAACACCCTCGTCCCAATCTTTTCCTGTATCAAAGCAATATTACCGAATCCTATTCTTCCAAACTTGATGAAATCTTTCCAAAACCTCTCGATTTCAGCGCGACAGGCAGAAAATTTAAACTGCTGGATGCCTAATTCATACAAGATTTGTTGGGAAATTCCAGAAATAAAATTTGACCTTTGATCAGACTGGCCAGATTTAGGAAGGCAAGCAAGTGTAAAAACACTTTATCAAAGTTTTTACTATGATTTTAGTTTTAACGTTTCTCAAAGGAATTGCCTCTGGAAATATTGTGTAGGCAAACATTATGGTCAACAAACATTGGTTGTCTGACTGGTCTTAGGTAAGGGACCGACACAGTATACCATTATTCTGCTAAATGGCTCGTCAAATGCTAGAATAGGTTGAAGATGAACCTTGGGTTCTGCATTATTCTGCAGATGTACGTTCGGCACTGTTAAATTCTAACATTTCTTAGGCCGCATGAATTGCGCCTGGCAAAATTTAACATCAGTAGCTAATTTATGAGGTATGGCAGAACCTGTACAATCCTGAAATTGATAGAACTGTGACAAGTCTGCCACCAATGCACTTTAAAACCTCCAGCAGGTTCATTCGCCATGGTTTCGGCAAAGAGACATTCTAATTCGTTCCCCGGTGTTGCTTGAGTGAAACAATCGCCATCATTGATGGGGGTGAGGTGCGGGGAATACCTCGTTTTTATCATCAGCATAAGGTTTGACATGATATAGCTAACATTTGGCTTGAAATGACGCCACATCGAGAGCCTTGTTAGTCACAGAAGGGGAAGTTTCTTCCCCCAATAAATAAAGAATATATGAAAATGGAATGTTTTCTGCATTGAGTGTGCAATATTCAAACAATAACTGATATTTACGATATATTTTGAAATAAATTTACAGGAAGCATTAAAACATACACCATCCACCATTTGTAATACTGGTGTTTCGTCACTTTTTTTTACAAACTTTTGACCTCGTTATTTCAAGCTGAAATTGGCTTATTTCCCACTTATGGTTACAAATAAATGTTTTGTGAACATTCAGCTGTCAAATACTGTAGATGCAAAATTTAACGGTGACTGGTGTATTACGCCATTTTTATCATCCCACGATGAAAAACTCTCAGTGAAGGCTGTTGAATAAGTACGGTAATGCCTTTCTTTTTACAAATCCTATTTTCTTCTCGTATTTTTCATCAATCTATTGATTAATGTAAGGGTGCAAATTTCTGTAGATCTATGAAGAGCACATTAATTTGGGCAGATGAACGATTAATTAGATTTATGGGGACCAGCAAGTGTTAAATCACCATAATGCACGGATTGTTAATGGCTGTATCAGGGGAGAAACGATTTTTAATTAAGCATTCGTTTATTTAACAAGTCAGACAGACTGGGAGGATAGGGATAACTACAATTTTGTATCGGAATTGTCAGATTTGAGATTTTCCAGAATTAGTTATTTGGGAATCTCGAGGTCACGCAGACTACAATCTGGCGCCTAGTTATTAAAGACGGGAGATATATTTAATCCGGATTGGTTACGCTAAATAAGAGGCGTGATTCCCACACGACAATTCTTGGGTTTAATATGTCCCATCGCAAAATTTTAGTCAGTCTGCAAGAGAAAACAAATGTAGTAGACTCCGAGTTTGAATTTAGAAGAAATTCACTCGTAAATAATTATCCAAGGGATCAGATGTCTGGAAAGTCAACGGTCACGATTTTGGCGGTAGAAGCGAGCGAAGCTTGCAAGCACAAGGTATTTTGCGCCAGTCTCATGTAATTCGTTGATATCAATATAACGATTTGTTTGATTTATTTGCTTATATTTGCATGAATTTATTTGTTTAAAGTGTGAGTTCATCTATATGAATCCGTACAATGATATTCTTTATATAAGTTTGACGAATTGTTTGAATGTGTCGTTTTGATTGTTATAGGAAAATATGTATCTACGAATTTCATGCCTTACCTTAGTTGATATGAGTTAAGAGAATCCGTGTGAATTCGCCGACCTTAGATGATTTCACGTATGATAAAGACTTGAGTGCGTATTGACTGAAATTAACGTTGTTAAACCATGAAGTGAGATTTCATATATGCTAAAGACTTGAATGTGTGTATTCGCTAGAATTAACGTAGTTAAGCCATGTAATGAATTTCATTCATTCACTTGTGTAATTGAGACGGGAACAGAACTGTTATGTGTTGAGGGATGTTAATGTGAGTCAGGTTGAAATAGCCGTTAGGAAGTACATTATTGTTATGAAACTAGGTTTGTTTATGGTCTGCCATGTTTGGCTTGACCAGATAGCCTTTGGTATCTGTTTGAATTCCGATAGACCTATATCTGACATAACGAGAGGGGGGTAATGATCTTTTCCCAGTAGGATATCTGACAGAAGATTTAGGTTGCTTCTTTGTTTATTTTTGGAAGGTGAAACAGCTCCACGGGACGTATCCACGTACCTACCTATCGAAGTCTGTACGTATCACGTACTTACATATCCACATACCCACACAAAGTTCGAGAACCGAAAGAGGCGAGACAATAGAGAGTTTGGAGAAGGGAAAAGTGGAAAGGACCAAGAAGAACAGTCACAGAGAAGTTGGACAACAGTCACAGTAAAGTTGGAATGAACCGGAAATAAAATCAGGTTATGAAGTTGTACAAGGCAATGACTTCGATTGTTCACTCGATTTTATGATGAACTATTTCTATCATTTAAAACAGATCGGCTTTTTATATAAGTATATTTGTGTTTGAAATTCGGTGAATGATTTATTTAAAAAAGAAGTGTATCTTCCTAATGTAATGCATTATCAGGGTTGTTTATGTAATTGATTAAATTGTCATTTTAATGTACGGGGGCTCGTGCCATTCTGTTTTATATATCTGCTCAGATCTCTATCTATTCCACCTATAAGTTCACACTTTATACTGATATTTATTCGATCCGGGCAATAACACCGAAGGCGATCACCCTCTAGATAAAGATAACCAATTTTCACTACAACCCACCCCCAACAAAGTGGGGGCTATGTAGCAATTAACGCATAGAAAGGCATAGTGGAGGATATGAGGGACTTTCCACTTCAGATGAGTTATTTGCTTTGCAGAACGTATATTCCGCCTTGTTTTGATAGGTATTATTGTGCAAACACGTGCCATCAGCTCACAGGTACTAAATCAATTAACCGCTCCGGTGGCCTAGTGGTTAGAGCGTCCGCCTCGAATGCTGGAGGTCGCGGGATCGAATCCTGGCTGAGTCATACTACCAAAGACTGTAAAGAGGTTAGTGTTAGGACTGGTCGGCCTGGTGTCAGGATAATGTGACTGGGTGGGACATCGCATCACATGTCTGCGGCAAGATGCCCCAGTGCTAGACATTACTATAAACTGTCACACTGCAGACATCGTAGCGATATGACTGAAAAATTGTTAAAGCTACGTTAAAAATCTAAATCTCACACACACACACACACACACACACACACACACACACACACACACACACACATCACACTAATTCAATTTACTCTAAATATATGTGAATTAGCCACCGAGTGGAGGTCTCCTACAAACACAACGTGACTGCATTAGGCACTACGAGGGCCTTAAAGTGTAAATCAAGTAATAAAACATGAGACTGAATCATCAAAAAAGAAAATGTAAATATGACAATCACACCAAGTATTTTTTTAAATATATGATAACCGTATGTACGCCCACTGAGGTTAATTTAATTGGGGCAAGTGTGAGCCTCTCTCTCTCTCTCTCTCTCTCTCTCTCTCTCTCTGTCTCTCTGTCTCTTT
>JAECUM010040926.1:0-10391 GCA_016617855.1 Megalonaias nervosa
TATATATATATATATATATATATATATATATATATATATATATATATAGCTCTAAACCCAATTTAGTTTGCACTAAATAACTGGAAAATAACTGAACTCTGTGTATCTTTATAAGCCTGCAGTAATCTAAATGAAGGTTCTGATCAGTGAGGAAAATTGATATCAATAGTTCGGAAGGCCAGCCACCTGCCATTTTGTTTAAACCTAGAGCCGCATGTTCCATGCGGAGTTATCCCCACTTTTTACAATACACTTAGAAACAGTTGGTTTGGCGCCAGATTTGATTTATGTTTATAATTCAAATGTAGTCCCCATTCTGGTCCAAAATCAGAGTTGTAGTCAACTGCGCAATCCTGGAATCTAGGTATGAAATCATCTTCTGTGGAATTTTGAAACAGTGTAATTCAAAGTATTTTTAAAACGTAGTAGCTGTCATCCTTTCGTCCTGTTTTTTTTAAAGAACAAATATATTGGACACATTTTATATAAAACAATTGTACGATCAGTGCCTTGATGTGTATACTTGAAGTCATAGTTGGAGCTAATGAAACGTTTTAAAATTTAGTGTGACACTTTTTGAACTAATTCACAGAGTGATTTTGCTAATCACAGCAGCATGTGCATGTTAAATGTGAAATAGTGAATGCACAAATGAATATAAATGGATATGACATTTGCATAAGAGATTATATGTCAAAAGAAACATATAATCAATTAATTTCTTTACGAATTGAAGATCTCAGTTTCCATACTCGATGATAAAACGACTTAAAATAGCTATAGATCTTAAAGTCTATATCCATAACAACTGACTTATTAAGATAGGTCTAATTACTTCACATATGATGTCTTCGTGAACTCACTATTTATTCTAATTTCCTGACTAACAATAAATTATTTTATTTTTTAGTTTTTAACTTGCAATAACAATGAACACTCTCTTGTTGTACCAATTTTGGGGTAGACTGGGGTCTTCTTTTGTTTTTGTTGAAAGTTAATTTCCAAATTTCTGTTTTCTAAATTCTTCATTGATGTCATGAAAAATCACCGTTCCATCAGTTTAGATTAAGTAGAAGTTTTGCCATATGAATAGTGTGCATTGCTACCTTCTCATTAATGACGATTTGGCTTGGGGCATAAATTGTGTATTCAGGTAACAAGGAAGAAAATATAAAGGCGGAAATCAAAATTACCAACAATGTAGAAACAATAGTGTTCTCTTATTCTGTATATACCAATCGATGCCACTGCATTGTTAGATTTAGAATGTAATGTTAACTACATTGTATATTGGAGTGTTTGGTATAAAAGCTTCCTGATATATCATACGGGTGTTTTCCTCCTTCCCGTATGCATTGCTGGAACCGACACTGAACACATTCAAGGAAAATACTGTATGGTTTCAATTTTACCACATTAGATGTTTGAGCCAGCTTCCCAACTACGATACCTAACTAAAATTCGTGACACCTAACTTAAATTCACACTACCTAACTAAAATTCACGTTACCTAACTTAAATTCACGAAACCTAGCTTATACCTAACTTAAATTGCTAGACCTACTTTAAATTTACAACATAAAGAAAACAACTCTAGTAATCACGTAAAATACAATTTATTTTCCTTTTTGTGATATTGCAAGTAATGCCCTAGCTGGTACAGCTGAAAAGAAACATTTGACATCATTAGTTACAGACATTAGTTTAACCTACTTCTCCAGTTGTAATTTCAAATGAAAGGGGTATTGGTTGAGGAATGTGATTGCCAGACAATATAACACTCAATGGAAATTATATGTATAGTAGCCGGATAAACTGACTGCCAAACGACATAATACTACATGGAAATGTAAAGGATATTTGACCAAATAAATCAAAGGTCAGATGACATAATACTACATGGAAATGTAAAGGATATTTGACCAAATAAATCAAAGGTCAGATGACATAATACTACATGGAAATGAAACTGGCTGAATAAAGTAACTGCCAGATGACATAGTACAATATGGAAATGCAAAGAGGTATTGGCTGAATAAAGTAACTGCCAGACGACATAATATAATATGGAAATGCAACAGAGGTATTGGCATAATAAAGTAATTGCCAGACGACATCAAACAATATGGAAATTCAAACAGGTATTGGGATAATAAAGTTACTCCTAGATAATATTATACGATCAGTGGTGTACCAAGGGTAAATGGCGCCCGGGGCCAATGTCATAAATGACACCCAGGGCGACGATGATGGCCCAAAAGTGCCAGAATACGAGATCAGAAAGGGCAGCAGCTAGGGGTTTGAGAGAGGGCTGTGAGCTATCCCAACGGGGCTAGAGGCTGAACCCTGGTCGCCAATGATTTTCCTTCCATTTAATGGCATTTGGTGGCTTTTCCTGACGTCTCAATTCTGCCATTCAGACAAGACAATCAAGCACCATTTTATGCATGACTGTTACTTCCACATTAGACCCGTTAATTTCACCTCAAACATGTTACTGTTAAGCATGTACAGAATCCGTAAATTTTAACAAAATCGATTTTTTTTATGGACTGTTTGTTTACAAAATTATAGATATGTCTACGCAGCAACTTAAACGCATATTGTTCTACAACATTCAAAATACAAAGATGCGAAGAATTTTTGCCGAATCCAAGCAACCTTTCAAAGCGCATCCACCAGTCATTTTCTTTTTATTACATCATGTAAATAATGTTAAATTAACTCGAGAAACATAATCCTTTGTCGTCGATCACTACTGAACGCAATATACAGCTGGCCACACACTCACACGATTCAAACCAATTCACAACTGACAAAAATTCAAATGTCGATATTCAAGAAATGGGTGTTGTTTGAAAGGAGCGACATCTGCTGGCGTTTACAAAAATATTATCCCTCCGCCCCACATGCCTAACTACTACTGGTTATCTGATGGAATCTATCATACCGGTCTATTTTAACTGATAAGTGCCCAGGCGATAGTTTTACTTGATGTCTGTATCCCTCTCACTGGCTCTAATGCAACACTGGCTCTAATGCAAAAGTGGATTAGCTGCGTGTTGGGGGCGCCAATGGATAGAGTAGCAGTTTGTTCATGAAGTACACATTGGTAGAAGAAATGAGTTTGCAAATTACTGTTATACGGGTGCGTTATGTAATTTGCTGAAAGGTCGGGATTCAAGAGTAACAAATTTACAAGCACACAATTTTGGTCATTTGAAAATAAATGTATTATCAGCTGTTTGGGCACCCCAAGACATCTGGTGCCCGGGACAACTTCCCCGTCCCCACTACCCCCACCCCCCGTTAGTACGCTACCGAACACAGT
Organism: Megalonaias nervosa; assembly: GCA_016617855.1. NCBI lineage: Eukaryota > Metazoa > Mollusca > Bivalvia > Unionida > Unionidae > Megalonaias > Megalonaias nervosa. The sequence continues at coordinate 3,332 of JAECUM010040926.1, forward strand.
ACCACTTGTGTCAGTTGTATGTGAGACAGAAAGACAAACAGTGCAGTGGCCAGTTAATTGATGGTCATTACAGTACAAATAAGCAACTTAGACGTTATGGACAGAACAAAAAAATTTCCATGCGGGAACAGACTGCGCCCGACATTTTCCTTTACACTGATCCTTCAAACTTCTCGTCTGATATGCATCACTTACTTCGTTTCTCGATAAATATTAAAATATGACACAGAACTTTAACAGTTGGGTGATAAATATACATTGCATGCAATCTAGTTACATTTTTTGGTGAATTCTTATCTGTGTAGTAATATTCATATTTGACAATGTATTTAACTTTACAATTACATACACAAAATAACAGAAAGCTAACCTGAAGCTTCCGCAAAAATCCTAGATTGAGAACAAGCTTGGTTCAAGCGTGGGGTTCAGGAATCGATTTACATCCGGGTGCACAAACCGACACTGAACAGGGACGGGGTCCGTTACAACCTGCCGCATATCTGAGACAATCTGTTGACATCGCCCCTCATTCCATTGAGCGATGTTGACAGTCAGTAGAGATCACATCAGTCTGCTGATGAAGTCCTTAACGTAAGGACGAAAGCTTGAGGTTAGCTGTCACTTTTTTGTGTATGTAATTGAAAAGTTAAATACATTGTCAAATATAGTTACATTTTTTTATGCGAGCTTGAACTGCTAACCTCCTGTATGAGCTAAAGGTATTCTCTCAGGATCGAGCCAGTTTTAGGGGTGCGAGCTTTTTGTATGTCAGGTGTACTTAAAATTCGGTATTACGCGTTCTGCTTGAATACAGGTGTCTCAGTTTAAAGAAAAGACCCCCTTTAAAAATTTCGGTACGTTATTGATGTTATAAATGAACATGAACGAAGGCGAGACTCGACAGTTTCGCCAGTGAGGACGATTTTTAATAATATCGTATTTTGTTTCTAACATGTAGATGAATAAACCAGAGATCCATAAGTATTTAATGTTCTTGTAAAGTGCAAAACTCTTCAATCGATTGAATTTAAACAAGTAATGACAGAAGACTAAAGTTAGAGCGTAGAGTTATTTACTTTCATATTAAATATCACTCGTTCCATGCACGGAAAGTTTATTTTCAAAGTGTTTGTTTGTATTTTTGAAGATTTGCTTACCAGCAAGGGACGAACGACGGTGACAATACCATCATGACATGAAAGAATTTCAATGTTTCACGAAATCGTCTTTCTGTGTGACTGGCAATAATAAACTTTAGTGTTTCGAGAAATTTACTTTATATATTAAAGACCACGAGCCTTCCAATGTTGTGCCTTTTATTATAGTCATGTTGACCGATGGCCATATTTATCATATAAGTATAGTTCAACATGTCTAGAATATACACTGGGGTAACCATGTAAGCTTTTACTTTGAAGGGATGCGTAATTGCTATGTGGAGGTTGAAACGTAACATTCAGAAAAATATTAATTAGTATCGGCCTTGATCAGCAGGTGTACTTTCTTGAGAGGTGTCTGCAAAGACAGTATAAAAGAACAAAATGTCCTTCTTGTTGAAATGTACAGGCCGCTATCCTAAGCATATTACATGTAAATTGCTTGAACACATCACTTGTAAGCGTATTTGCAACATTGAAAAAGAAAACATATATTGACAATCCTAAATCGTTAGCATATGACAGGTATTTTACTTGAACATATTCTTTTGTAATCTTCAGTGGAATGTTTGGAAAGAAATAAGAGAGCAACAACACTAAATTGCTAATATGTGACATGTAAATTACCGGAACACATCATTTATAAGTTTACTTTGGAACATTCAGACAGTAAAAAAATATTGACAACACTAAATCTTTGACATGTGACATCTGTAACATATCATCGGTCAGTTCGGTTGTGAAGATTTATACAGGAATAGGATATCGACAACACAAAATTGTTAATAATTGAAATGGAAATTACTTGTGTACAAGAAATTGAAATTGTATTGCATTTTAATACATGTGTAAATATAGATAAGTGCCGTTGTCGTGTACAACATTACCTAAAGTGAACGTTTCAGCTCTTTCGGGCAATTTGTTTTACTCACCAGGTGCAGCCGATTTACTGTGGCACGTACAAAGTACCGGCGGTAGGAACTCGCTTCTCTCATGTTTTCCGTTCATGGTTTCTATTGCAAAAACTTGATCCTAATTACTGTCTTGATTTTGAAAACAATAGAAAAAAAAAGACCATTGCAACTTAAATTTTTAAGTGAAAACTTTTTAAAATATCAATATCCAGAAAAGATCAGGAAGTTTATTAATACCAACTTAACAGATATATTAAGTTATTTTATGCCATATACAGAATGCAGAGATTTTAGCCCCGTTAGGTAAATTATATAAGGAGCATCTAAAAAGCAGAATTATATCGTATTCGGTTGTACATGTTATCAAGCTATATCCGGTCATTTCCGCTTATTCTGTTGTATTGCTAATGACACCTGTAGAGCCCTTTGTCACTGCAGGCAACAGGATATTCTTTTGTACTATTACATACTATTACAATATTCTACAAGGATTTACCTGGGTTTAAAAAAGATGTAGCCAAAAAGATCGCCAACTTCAATATTTTGTCGCCAATTTTTAAAAAATGTCGCAATTTTCATGGAAGAATTATACATTGTCTTCTTCACTACACATACATCGCATACAAGCGACTCTCGTTTTCAAAAATGTACACTATGTGGCACACACGTCAACGGCGAAATATGATTAGCTCACAAGGTTATACTTAAATAACATCCATGCATCAGAGAACGGTTTCACGATGTAGACTATTTGTACCCCGGCAAAAATAGGTATTAACATGATCGCATCATGTTACAAATCATTTGAAATGTGTTAAATTAATGAGAGTATACATTAAAGTATAACCTTTTCAGCCAGTCATATTTCGCCGTTGACGTGTGAGCGGCATAGTGTACATTTTTGAAAATGAGAGTCGCTTGCATGCGATGTATGTGTAGTGAAGAAGACAATGTATAATTCTTCCCTGGAACAGGATTCCTAAAGTTGAATCGAGTTAATGGTAAGTAAAAACTTATTTTTGCATTTACCACTGTCCGTAATTAAAGAAGGAATGTATCGTACAGTCGCAAACATGGTATATGTAGCTCTTTTCACTGGTTGTCACCTGAGCGCAACGTTGTCCCGGCAGGCAAAATTCGCGAAATTCGTACGTTTCGGAGCCCGTAACTTCAGTTTGGTGCAATGCAGTCAATGATGGCTTGATGAATAGAAAAATATCTCAGAAGTAAAACAAGCCATAGAGTATGGTCGTATGCCTTTAAAGACGGAAATAGCAGACGGAAATCGAGGGTCATGGGTGGAACGAAGTATTTGGAAGTTACTTACTTTCTCTTTTATATAGTATGATAGACAGGGTCCTATGTCAGAACGGGTCGTGGGGGTAATGTGAGGTATTTTTGTCACTCTGTATGATTTTTTTTTCTATCAGATTATTGTTGTTTTTTTTTCTCAACATAAAGCTCGCGTCGAGCTTTTGTGGCACGTGGCTGTATAGTTGTTCATATGCTACATGTACATGTATTTAAATTGGCCTAGATTTTGATCAGCCAGAGACAACTACCTTGATGCCGAGGCTACCAAAGGGATGAGGCTAGTCACAGGGAAATGAAAACATGTGAACAAATTAAAAAGTTTTAACATTCTTGCGAGATGTCACACCTACATTTAACTCGACGGCCAGATATCTATTGTTCAAAGCATTGGAACTTTAATTTGGGTTTTAAATTGACATTGGTAGCGATCGTAATCATGAACATTTTTGTTGCAAACAGGAAACTTTCACGGCACAATAAATCCAATCTCTATGAAAATAGAAACATTGGTTTTATTTAAGTTTGTTGCCGACTTTCTTTGATCAAAGGTCTTCTGCTTCCTTTGATGAAGGTTCATGTATTATTGAAGGTGCCGCTAAAGGCGCTCTTTGAAGGACCAAACAAACAAATGCCCGTTTGTTACTGCTGCGGCAACATCAAATAATTGTAAAATATGGACGGAGACAGAATTTTTTTTTTTTCATTTGCTTACTATGTATGCAGAACGGTCGATGCTTCAAATGTAATCAGTTTTCTTTGAAGTTTAAACAAAACTATTTGGGTTATATTACAGCACCGAGTACTAAGGCCAGACATCAGCATAAGCAGATTATAATATATCAGTGCTGTATTAGGGTGGTTTGTCAATATGAACAAATGATTTGTTTATGTAACAATAGATTCCAGAGCAATTTAGATCCATGTTTGCGGCTTCCTGTCATGGTGCCTTTGAACTTCTCAACTGCAAACCCAAGACTGTATATACAATTTTTAACAGCAAAAAATGTTGTCGGCAAAAAGATCGCCAGATGGTATATTTTGTCGCCAATAAGGGACAAAAATCGCAATTTCCGACATTGGCGAAGCCCAGGGCGATCCCTGAATTTTCTAAATACTATTTTCATACTGTTACAACATTATATGTACTGTTTCATACCGTTGCGATAGTCTTTATGCTATTTCATACTAATATAATATTCCTTTTACTATTTCATACTATTACAATATTCATTTGACTATTGCATACTATTACAATATTTTTTTATACTATTTCATACTATTACAATATTCTATATACTATTTTCATACTATTAAAACATTATATGTACTATTTCATACCATTACAATATTCTTTGTATTATTTCACACAATTACAATATTCCATGTACTATTTTGATACAATTACAACATTCTATGTACTACTTCATACCCTTACAATATTCTTTTTATTATTTCATACCATTACAATATTCCTTTTACTATTTCATACTATTACAATATTCTTTGTTCAGCGCATTTGTTCAGCGCATTTGCTATATCTCTTAATTTGTATCTGCCTTTGCAATTTTTCTGTCTTCTTTAATCACGTCAGCCAGGTCATCTAAGTAATGATTAGTTGTTAATACGGCGGTAGCTCTAAACAGCTGAAGTTTTTACTCAATCCTTCTTATGTCTTGTCATATTTTATGTACTTTCCATGGTGGTTTATAAGCAAATAGAAGCGTTTAAACTAAACAACTTTGTCCTGTACCTTCGCGATTTACAAAGGTGCCCCAAAACTCAGGAGTCGAAGTTGTGAATAAGATTGGTATGGGATATGAAAAAGGCGTTACGGTAAACATTTACTTTAAGAATGTACGGGGATTCAGTTAATGCTTTTGTCAAACAAAACGCGTCTTCGAATACATTTCAACTTCGTGAAACGGTTTAATTTTTTTTTATAAATCACGTACAGACCTACAAACCGATAAACTTATACAAAAACATTTATTCTATTTAAATACGTGTATCTATATCAGCTGTGCTTCATTGATATTTGCAAATAGTCTTTATAAATTAATAAAGATAACCCACTGTTTATTTTAACTGCCGGTAATCCCTAAACACACTCGATATTTACATTCATTTATTTTTTTTATTTTAAATATAGTCAACCATACCAGGTTCTTCCTACTTGTCTCCGACAAACAACAGTATTAGTTCATATTTTGTACAAACACAGAGGGAAGAGTTTGAAAATATCAGGAGCATTTTAAAAGTGATCCAATGACAGTTTCAGTAATCTGTAAGGCCAGCTATTATGCGCCAGTCTAATAAACAATATACCAAATTTTCGGATGGATAAAACATCTATCAACGAGGCAGGAAAAATTTTTGTCTTCCTCTTACCCGAGTTTAATTTTATACTCACTTAAAAGTACGCTGATTGTTTATCTTAATTACAATTTTATTTTACTTTCCTTAAACAATGCAAACAGCCTAGGCTTATTTAGAGAGGAAATCCACAAATTAAAAACGAAATATTCCAGAAATTATGAATAAATTCAAAAGATTCGAACGTTTTATTCCATGTCAGATATTGTCCATAGCATTTCGAAGAACATCGCTGGGTTTCGTACTTGGACGAACTGTTATGGACGAGGAAGACATAGCGCAGAGGGCACGTGGTGTATGTGTTTGATTCTTAAACTCCTGTTGGACAAGTAAAGTCATTGCCAAATAAATCTCAAAATGGCCAGGACCAAGCAGACTTATGTACGATGAACACGGAACACTATCACAACGAATGGAACTAAGAATCACGGACTGAAATCTACAAGTAGAAACAAAATATACAAATAAGAAAGAGAATCTATAAAATGGACAGTAACAGTGAAAACAACTCACGAGAAGCACGGACTGCACAAGAAAAAATGGCGATGCAAAGAGTTGGAAAAGCAATGAGAGAACTAGAGAAATACTTCAAAACCAAACGAATAGAGACAGAGGAAGGATCTTTCCTGCAATGTGAATACCAAGAAGGAACACAAGAGATAGACACATCAAATATACCGAGGGAAAGAATACCGAACCTATGTTCGGTGATGGTTGCAATAAAAATTAAAGATCCGGAATACATACCAAAGATTTACTCCATCAACCGAAACGGCTACAAAGGGTTTATACCAAGACCCAGAGGGAATCAACCTATACTACCATTTGGAGAAATGATGATATCAGGGGAGACTGTAACGGTAAAAAAACCCAGAACCTATATTGAAGAAAATAAAGAAACAGTCGGCTGAACTACACCTTTCAGACATCCCATTGGAAATACCACTACAAGCTACCGTTGAAAAAATTTGAGGAAAAGCTGAAAATAAAGGTGATGTCATCGAGACTAGACACAATACCTCTAACCAAGATTTTCAGTGGAACACGAATATTGGAAATAGAGAAAACCAAATTGACGGAAGTGAAAAGAGCCTTCTTTCTACAAGGCTTTATCACAAAATCTTGGTACAAAGGTTGCATATACAAGAGGAAATGTAACCGATGTGGGAAAACAGGACACACTCCTCATAAATGTCCACAAAATGCACAGACCCAACCTCAACCCAGCAACAAAACTAACATAAATGCTAATGTGGAAAAGCCAATCCCTAAACAGAGACGAGGGAAGCAACAGCAACAAAA
>JAECUM010040932.1:0-13325 GCA_016617855.1 Megalonaias nervosa
ATATATATATATATATTGTTTGCCTTACCTTCGTCCCTGATTGAGGATGCAGTTTTGGTGCGTACCGCTCTTTGTCTTGTTAGTAAGCTATAAATAGTTTGTTTCCTTGGGTTTGAGTTCAAAGCTTAGCCTTGATTATGTCCTTCAAAGCTTCTAGAAACCAATTTGTTTATAAATTTGATGGAACATGACCCATATCCTTGTCTTTATATTGTGTTTTAGGTTTATATATAAATGTTGACATCAACATAATTATGTATTTCTATCCTAATATCAGTTTTTTTAGTTATGTTCAGTTATAATTTGAGAGGAATTACTGATCTAAATTATTCATTGGAATTAAAAAGTGCTCATTGATCGGATTAACACTATTTTTGAATTATTGTGAATTTATTCAAATTCATTATAGATGATATCAATGTGACACATAAAGACTGTTGGTACTTATTCAAGGCTATTGGTATATAAGCACATTCATGACTATTGGAATCCATTTGGAACACTACAGACTTTAGGACTTGTGATAAAACTTTTAGGAATATTTGGAAGGTTCCTCTTAATTTTCACTTAACTTTTAGAATTAAATTAAATTGTTAAAACTTACGTAAATGTTTTCGCCTTTTCTGTTACTTAGTTTAAAACCATAGTCATAGTAATGCATACTAGCTTAACGTTTATCATATAAATATTCTTTTTCCGTGATGTAAAATTGTTCGTGAGAAGAACCACAACGCTTTGTATTTCAGATTTTCTTTTCGTCACTGTGATCACATCTTTAAGTAATTTTTGAAGAATGTTAAATATCCCTCTTTGTTGCAATTGTTACCATCTTCAAAGCAAATGATAGCAAGTGTACTGATTAATTATCCACCTGAATGGCCATATAGTAGGATAATCATTACGATTGTCAAAGTCATTTTACTATCCAGTTAAATTTTGGAATGATAATTCTTTCTTTTGACGTTCTTTAGTTCCCGAAAGAATTGCAGATGGGTTTCTTTCAGTTCGCAAAATGTAATATCGATTCAACAGGGAAATTGTTCAAGGTGTGCTTTTGTGTGGACTATACTAATGGGATCTCAATATTACCTGGCCGAAGTTGTCTGATAAAATAGCATAAGGCTGATTAGGACAACCTGCGGTTGACATTTTTAAGTTACCTGTACAAGGGTATTAATAAGAATATGACAGCTAAGGTGCATGCAATTAACAATTGTGTAAAAGCCCATTTTGGATATAACCTAGGGAATAGAGTTCAAACAGAGGATTTGTTATCGGATCATTATTTAACGAATTATTGCCATATATAAGCGCTCATTGGAACAAATGGAACTTTACGTTGTCATCTTGTTGTATCTTTCTATTGATTGATACATAATATAAATATGATAATATCTTTTCTTGTTTCGTCCCTTCTGCTGACGCTTTGCCTAAGAGTAGTTAGTATGAAAACGTCATGCATCAGTGATGCAATGAAAATTAATCACAATGTTGTAGTTGCTTTAAAAATAGTTGGGTAAAAATTATGTGTACCTGAAGAAATCAGTTTCCTTCTATGCCTTTCAACACTCTGAAATATATAATAAAATTACTGATTACAATAACGTGTTTGAGTATTTTCTGAGAAAACACATCCCTGCACAGATATATAAACGGACAGTTATGTGGAAATTGGTGCATATGCAATTCGCTAGAAATCAAACATCGGTTTGAGATATCCCTTAGAACAGGTATTTATATGCAATGAATTTTTAGCTCTTTTAACCTTGGATTTAATAAGATAGAGACCTGTAATAAATACACAATAGATAAGAGCTAGCCTAGATCGTTGCCATATAAACTAAGAAAAGCTAGCAGAATGCAAGACAAAAACAAGAAGAATTGCACAAAAACGATATGGATATACAAGAATGTCAGTGATATGGCTTTAGTTTAAAATAAATAACTGGCATATCTTACCCATTCAACAATTTTCGGAATCATGTCCTGGCCAGCACAGCATTGTAGATACTCTCCTTGCTGAAAAGACATATCGCGAAAGTTTTCAATGTCTTCGTCCACATTCAGTGAAATATTTCGACATGGAATACAGTATTGCTTTCTCGATTCTGACTCTGTATCAGAAGTTTCTCCATGTATCCAGAAGTGGCATATTACAATCAGTACCCCTGACAAGCTGACCGAAATTATCAGTTCCACAATGACAAACCTACCATTAATGCTTGTAACATTTTTCTCTTTGATTGCTGTAGGCATTTTTATCTGTTTACAGCAGCATGATACATAAATTAGACAGTTTTTATTCTAAGGATTATGCAGAAACAAAACGGTTGATGCAATTTCCGATCTGCATACGCCATATAACTTTTCCAGTACTGTTGATTTTGTTGGAAGATAAGGCCCAGCCGGCATCGATCCAGGCCAGGTACAACACAACTTTATCCTTACGTGTGTCGTTTTTTAAACCCTTTAAGTATCGAACCATGCAAAGTAAACCAGTCTACTTCCTTATTGCATACATGGCTCAAGAAAATTTAACTCGAGCAATGACGTTATGAGATTACCATGCGCTTAATAATGAGCAGAATAGAATCTTGAAAATGTGAAACGTTAAGGAGTTTGTGTGTGCACACTATGTTGATGGTCTCAAAGTGGTACTATGCAAGTGTATGTTTCTGTTTACAATAGGATGAATTCATGGTATCAATGCCATTGCGATATAAACAGCATATTGTTGAAGATATATTACTGTCAGATGAACCTCGTGAATTTTCAAGGTGATCTCCATAAGCGCTGTTTAAGTAACTCTATCGAATATAAAACATCCCCAACTATTTTGTTTAAATATATGTGGTTGAGTTGTAATCTTTCACTATTCTCTTTGATCAAAGATAAACTCCGATTGGTATGGATTCAGGCCAAATATACTACAATCTTGTCATTGATCTGCTTGGTTGAGTGTTTATCAAACTTTGAAGCTTTGTATTTGTTAAACAAAATGTAATTTTATCACTTCGGAGATAAAGACCCTTTTATCGAAGCTGTTTAAAGACGCATGTATGAAAGGCAAACCATATAATAAGTACTAGAGGCAAATGAATGTATCCTAACTGCATGTTAGAGAAAGAAATCTTAAAATTACCTTCAGATGTTACTAGGTTTGTCAAGCATATTCATACCCTTGACAAGGAAGCAATGAATAAGGTTTATTCACTCAAGGATTGCTCGAAGTTCACCTTGTGTTATGAGAAAAACAAGCAAAGTTCACTTAGCAGACGAAGACACGAAACTAATCCTCGAAGATATAAACACCATGATCATACAATAAGGGACCAGGCGCATTCACCAGAGAAGGGGGGGAGAAGACATTTAAATTTGATGATCTAGTACAAAGAGAAATATTATTACCTAGGTCGGGATGAAAAATACGACAGAAAGGGATTTTGGGGTATTTGTTCGGTCAGAGGACCTAAGGTACATAGCAAGACCCAAAGTAATATCGAAAGCAACACTATATAACGTCAGTGCGTTAAACGCGTGCTAAATGTCTATACTCATGACACAAGACGCTGAATTTAATTTTGATGTTTGTCAGAAAAACACGTTACTTTTGAATATTGATATTCTATATTGACAATCTCTGATCATTATGTTTCCAAGGTTTTACAGGAAATAGTTCCGAGATCAAATCTCTAGATGCAATAAATATGAGTCCTCTGAAAGAAAGTCCCCTTATGGTGGAATGGTACTATTCCACCCTCGTATTAATTTGTTTAAATACTATTCAATAAGCTATGTCACATGGAGACGGAATAAACTCAGAATACCGTCTCTGTCGTTTCATACACATCGTACGTCCGCCTTATTAGATTTGAACAAATTGACTAATCTTCCTTTCATTCTTTACAATGGCAAGCAAAAGCTTTCGAGATTTTAAGGGACAGAAATTGTGTATTTAATACGCTGTACTAGTTGCCGACATTTTTGCTACGTTTAGTGAAGGGAAATCCGGATGAATGACAAAAATATGCAGATTAGTCACACGTTTCGTTAAGTCCCACTAAATAAGGTTAATGAATCAATTTGACAAATACGCATACGGTAAGTGGATTCAATCACTATAAAGTAAATGATATTATGATTAAAGAATTAACTGTTTCTTTGCATTATCTTCAACTTGAAAAATAATTATTATATTGATTATAATTTCCTTACTCTATGCAACGAAACTATTATGTGAAAATATGTTCTTGATATCTTACAACGTATCTTTCACTCTCCAATGTGATCGGTCCCCGCTGTTGCTAATTCCTGATTTGCTGCTCAAGAATTAATGGGCTTATTTGGATCAATCAGATTCATATAAAGTGATATGTTAACATGTTGTCATCAAAAATTTAAACTGCACACACTGTATGAAACATTTACCATGTGATAAATAGAGGATCTCAAAACTGGACATTATTCGACGAGCTTCTCAAACTGAACATATCAAATAATTACCTATTTGTAATTATGTTTATCAGATAGTATTTCATTTTAATGGAAATAGTTTAGAGAGCAAGAAGGACTTATTTGGGCCAATCAGAATCAAATAAATATGTTGATATGTCGTCATATTAAAAATATTAAGATTAAACAGGAAACACTATACATACAATTTACTATTTCGTAATAGGGCATTGTCGATGCAAGCACTGGAAATAGACGATCGGAATGAGAGACACTTATGTATGGTGGATTGTTATAATGAGTTTTCAGTGTGATTTTGTTGAGGATGTATTGTAGGGAAAAGTTATAAGATTTCAGGTAGCAAGCTTATAAAGTATATGTTATCAAGACACAGAACGACATATACACGTAACTAATTGAGAAATTGAAGTGGATACGTCCGATTACTGCGAACTTTGGCATGACATGATATTAGGAATGGGCAGAATATTGAATAGAAACACATGTAAATAAAAACAGACGTTGTCTAATCTGTGGACAAGTGCCTGTGACTATTACCTTGAAGAGTTCTCCAACAGGAGTTATTTATAATATCATCGAAAATTCATTATATGTTAGAAGAAAGGTTATCTATGTCCTGATGTACAATATCTGTGACACCTAATAGATAGTTCCCGAATGACGTCATCAGCCGCCATATTTGTGGTCAGCTGGCAGATTTACCGTTGACTTTATATGGTGTTTGGAAGTTGAAATAAATTCATTGAATCTCAAGATACTTTTACGAGAATTACATACATAAACAGAACGCAAATTAGGTTTTTTGTTAGTATCTATATTTGCGATTTATAAGTTGACTTCGCTTCAGTGAGCCTTGTTAAAAATGGTAAATTTTGGTGATCACATATAGGAGAAACTGCCAGGTTGCCCATCGTCCAGGTAAAATGGGCAGAATATCGTCTGCTAGTGAACTTATCGGGAAGCATCTATATGTTAGCGAAACACCTGACTCCGGAAAGAGAACAACCACAAAAGCCACAGCAGAAACAAGGTCAGCACAAAACTAGCCAACCATTATAATTCAGCAGGACACTGTCCTTGCTCAAGAAATGCTGCCCACTGAGTCAAATCACAGATTGACTTATAATGAACAGTGCCTATAAAGACAAATGTTATGTACTGCAGATGCAAACACATGGCGAATTAGGCTTAAACTCTAGTCCTCAAAATGTTTGACCTAGCTCACCACTCGTATGTTTTTGTCCCGTCAGAATGGTCAGCCTTAGTTGGCTCGAGTTACCTATTGTTTTTATTTGCTGCTTATTAGTATTAATTTCGTTATTCTTATTATTATATGCTCATTTTTGTCTCCGTTAACTTTACATTGTCAGAATCGCGCAATATTGTACGATATTGCACACCTTCGTATTGCACTCACGTGCAAGACACATGTGCCCAGTAGTGTATTAGGAACTACTTTGTAAACAAAACATGTACATTCATATAGTAGACGATTTACGGTTTGGTTGATTAAATTTGTTTCTGAATGAACTAAAGCAGATGTTTCGTGCTTTGCCACATTCCGCGTTAACTTTCTTGATACAATGTTTCGGATTTAGGCTAGCGATAGACGCCAGACAGGTCATAAAATTGTCAAGTGACAAGGCATAAAATGTCTTCTTTAGCTGGTAATAAGAATGGCAAATATATACTTACAGTTTTACATCCTGAATTTCCTCAAAATGGTTTTTCTTAGTACTATAATTTCGACTACATTCCAAGTGCAATTACATCCTCCTTACTGCACTCAAAATGAAATAAACATTATATTCCATAGCGACTTTTTGATAATTACAATTGAAAGACTTCATATTTTTCAAACATTATAATTCCAAACATTCAATGACAGAACAGAAACACACTTGCAGATGTGAACAAGCTGCTCCCTCGCTGCAGAAATCAGATGTACGTCATGTAGAATTGACACAGATAAATCCAATCATTATCACAAAATTTAGCAGAATCGACAAAAATACCAAAATCAATTCATTCAAGACTAAAAGGAAAACTTGTTGCAATTCTCATTCATTCAAAATATGAATCTAAATTTCAATTTTAAGTAGACCAAGACGACATTTTCTTTCGAAAGTGATGTCTAGCGCGCGACCAAGTTCAAATCTATCTAGGCGGAGTTATGTGCGCATTAATAATATTGTTGTTGTGTACTGATTAATCTGCACCTGTGCATTTCTTTTGGAAGGTTTTTTAAAGTCTCTTACAGTTCTTTATATTTATATTTTCATTGTAGGACTTTGTGTTTAAGTTCCGTGGGAAGTGTTTTTATTTTCTCTAGTAATTTTTCTTTTTTTTTTTTTTGTTCCTTTTTGTTTGCAATTCTCTAATTGTACATTTTTAGAGCTTTACCTTTAATTGGCGTTATTCAACCACTCTTATGCTGATGTGCCGTTGGAAAGGTTTACCCAGCTTTTTTTTGGGGGGGGGAGCAGAAAGGTTGTATCTTCAAAAGTTTCATTTTTTAATTTTAAAAGAAATTTTTTCAGTTCTTTTCTGTTTACATTTTTCTAACTTTGTTTTCAATCGGCACATTGTGGCCACTGTTGTGATGACGTACAGGATTATGATACATACGTACATACATACAGAGCTCCCGTCTCGCCGAGTGGTCTAAAACGCTCGTCTTTACCGATCACTACCATCTCACCTCTGTCAGCGTGGGTTCGAGTGGGTGTGTGAGAGGGCTCTCTAGTAAGCTCCCGTGGGTCGGTGGCTCTTACCCGGGATTATTCCGGGTTCTTCCTCCACCAGTTATATTGGCCGCCATGCATAGCTTATCTTGTGCTGAGAAATGGCGTTAAACCAAAATCAACATACATACATACATACATACATACATACATACATACATACATACATACATACAGACATACATACTTTATCTTGGTTTCTCGAAGTGCGGATTATCTTTGACGTAAAACTAGAAGCGAATAATGCAGCGCAAGAGAGGCACGATACGAAAACACGATCGTATCATTGTGGTATCATTGAGGTAGTCGAGATAATATTGATCCAAAGTAATCAAATCGCCCGCAACAAATTGTTGCAATGACTAAATATAGGCTACAGTTATACTGAACAGTAAATTAATAAGTGCAATTAAAAGCAGCACCTTAATATCATTAGACGTATTTTTCAACTATGAAGGTTGTCTTTTATTGATACATAATAATTTGTTATGACAGTTAGAGCCGCCTTATTAAGCTTTTATGTTTCGTAGCTTTTTGAAATAAGTTATCCTTTCCAAGTCAATAATCAACCCAAGACAATCATTCACTGACGTTTCGTGTGTGTGTGTGTGTGTGTGTGTGTGTGTGTGTGTGTGTGTGTGTGTGTGTGTATATATATATATATATATATATATATATATATATATATATATATATATATATGGTGGCAGAAGCTGCACGCGCGGTCTAGGCTCGTACAAAATGTAACAAAGAAAAGAGTGAAGCCAACAAGCTTTGTAAATTTACAAAATAATTTATTTCCCTAGAAAAACAAGGTAAAAATATGAAAAAGGACTTACGGTTTATGAATCAAATCTAAAAATTAATCCAATAATTAAAATATGTCCTATCACTAAAAAGTTCTAAATGAATCAAAGTTCGAATCCCGAAGAAGTTCCAAGATGGAGGCGATGACGTCCTCTATAACCAGTTTTGTGTTGTAGTGTCAACAGTTCCTTGTTGAATCACCAAGAATATAATTCCGGCTTTAGAATTCCAAATAATTTTCAGTAAATTTCTTTGTCCAAGAATTCTGATGAACACTAGATAAAGTCTCCAGGAAAAATAAATTATTTTAAATAAAAAAATCTCAGTTTAACCTTGCAACAACAAGAATACCTTTGAGCCCGAAGGTATGATTTACGATTGACCAAACATCTTTGTGAAACTGAGTATTAACCCTAACTACGACGCAATTCAGACCATCGTGACGTGGTCACGTGACACTTTGTTCGAGCGACGCAAAATGAGTATATGCCAGTTGTCACGTCTGCCATGGAGGAATTTGATTGTACTGAACGAATCTTACTATAAGATTCAATAATAAAAAAAAAATTAAAAAGTTGTTTACATCACAGGTGTTACTAGTACTGAATCTAGGACACCGATTGATACAATGTAAACAAGCTACTGCTTGTTTATGAGGCTAAAAAGAACTGAACTGAATTTTCTGGAAAAATGTCAAATCCAGTGAATAAAGTTATCATTACAATAACACGTAATAAAAAAAATAAAATAAAAAGAAATTTAAAACTAACACACAAGTAATTAAATTACATATACGTAACAATATATTATATATATATATATATATATATATATATAGAGAGAGAGAGAGAGAGAGAGAGAGAGAGAGAGAGAGAGAGAGAGAGAGAGAGAGAGAGAGAGATACTTATTTATATCGAGGCAAAAAAGACAATTCACGTGAAAACTATGAGACAGCAACTTCTCTTTAACTTTTGCTTTGAGCGCGGAAACTTCTGACAATTTTATAGAAACAGTCTACGTTGTATTGCAATTAGTTTGCATTATGTGTCATCATACTCCTGATATGAATCCCTGTTTTGTGTATACGGTATAAAGCATAATGTCTTTAATTCCTGCTCTCATCTCTGAAAAGGAAAGGAAGCATGATGTGAGACACGGCTGACCAACCCGACAGATTTTGTAATCTTGGTCTCATTAGTGTAGCAATATTAATTTGTCCCGTATTGAAAAGGCAGTTCGCGAAAGTGTTTGACGTCGTCATCCATATGTTGTAGACACAGCTACATGACGTACATAACAATGGGCTTTGCATATCTCTACAACAATTTCCTCTCGGTACTTTCAAAAACTAGTTGATTCCACTCAGTGCACCTGAAAGAGGGACTGTTACATTTAGTTCTGCAGTAAAGAGACATAATCGTATTTAATGTGTAAGCGTATTTAGTACTGGCCACGTACTTCTCTGGATTTTTATATTGTTATCGTGTTATGTGTGCACCCTGAGAACATGTCATTTTAGCCTATAATAAGACAGATAAATAAAGCACTACAGAAAACATAAACTTGTATTACTATTTTAGATTAGAGAATCAGCGGGTTAAAACTATGCTCGAAACTGTTTACCATATCCATACAAGCAAGAACATAATAATACTAATAAAGGCAGCAGCCGCGGAAGTCTCCAAATAAATTCGTGTGTATTTACTTATTTTATTTTCTCAACTTAATAAATCAATATTTATGATTCATATATTCCCATTCTGAACCTCTAAACCAATAAAGGGATATTTAATTTCCCTTTTTGCTAGCATGTATCTTGTCATCTTCAGTTTTCCTGTTATATACACCGCACAAAAGTTCAGAGAACGGTAAAAAAAGAAGGCCTATTATTGCTAAATTCAGCGATTAGCATATAAATGTTGTGAATATTCTAAATATATTTACGAATACATTCACATCTTGTACGAATGCTAGTAACACATTTTCAAGAAGGGGCACTAATATCTCCAAAACTTGCAACAACATTACAAACTTCGCAGAATTTTAGTGAAAATACAATTTTTAAGATTTGTTTTACAAATATTCGTAAAATCTTCACCAATATACGCAATACGTAGGCGACACCTTTGCCGCATCAATACACATATTGTAATAATTCAATCAAAACTATTAGCGAAAGTGTTGCAAATGTTTAGATTAATACATCTGTACATATAGTTGCAAATGTTTTCTAAACGGTGGCAAAAGATTGGACAAATATTAACAATAATAGTCTGACTCGTAATTCAAGGGTCGCGGGTTCGATACCCGCCCAGGCCAACCCGGGTCGGTTGCCTATACAGATAATAATGTGCGAAAAGTGCCGTTAACCCACCAAATATTACCAAATATGCTTCGTAAATATGTTGCAAATATTCACACTAACTCTTTTCGTAATAACTAAGTTTGTTACTAATGAGTGGTTAGAGCGTCCGCCTCGGCCGCGGGAGATCGCGGGTTCGATCCCCGGCCAAGTCATACCAAAGACTTATATAAATGGTACTAACAGCTGCCTCGCTTGGCGCTCAGCATTAAGAGGTTAATGCTAGGACTGATCAGCCTGGTGTCAGGATAATGTGACTAAGTGGGTCATGATGCTACATGTCTGCGGCATGATGCCTCAGTGCCAGACATAACTATAAATTGCCACACTGCAGATATCGTAGCGATATGACTGAAAAATTGTTAAGGCTATGTTAAAAATCCAAATCACACACACACACACACACACACACACACACACACACACTAATGAGCTTCTAAAGTAAAACTGAGGTTAAAGCAAACATTAAAGCAAAAATTGTGTTTCTTATAGCGCTTTTTAGTGATAATATTTGAATAAAACAATTCAGTTTAGAAATCTACTTACTGCGTACATCTCTGTCTTGTTGGTTCTCGTACCTCGCTTAGACATAAAGGATTGCTGTAAAGAACTTTAGGATAGAAAGATTAAATTTCATCGCAACGCAAACTCGGTTGTTCAGAATAATTTGCTTGGATTGAACACTTATCATATCTCCTTTACGTACTACCACAGCTGATGTTGCGGCAGTGTATAATATATTGTATGCACCTGCCAAGATAAAAAGTCCAAATTTAAGAGCAACACATGCATCGCATATATTCGCTCCAAAACTTTAAATGAGGAAAAAAAAGTGACTGGGTCCCGTGATATATAGACTGGGAGGGATACTTTTTTAACTATCACCCTTGCAAAACATTTGCCAGGAAATTTAACTTTCATATCATAGGCCCTCGACATAGGAAATTTGTCAGACTGTTCCTAGTCTCATATATTTTCAGCAGGTACTGTTTTTTTTTTCCCTTGTTTCCGTGGCCTTCTTGTTAGAGAAAATTTTGTATCGAAATCGCTACGTTCTTGTGTGATGTCAGATGTTTATGGTAGAAAGGTAACAGAACATCTATATTTTGCATAGGAGCTAATACTGCACAAGATTTGTTTTGCCAGTACATTTGCTTATTAATATCTACTTTTTGGTTGCAAGGATTTTCCAGATTCAAAGTTTTAAGCGGAGAGTTTGTCGACTCTTTATATCCCTTACTCCATCCACCCTCAACACAAACAAAGCCATAGTCACCGCCACCTTTTAGTCAGTCTGATATGTGTACAATAGAACCGGATCCTTGTTTGGTTACTCCCAGGATCACATCATTACAACACTTTTCAAAACATTTCTGAGTGGCATTATGCAGATTATATGGAAATTTACTTATGAATATAATCTGTGATCCAATTGAAGCTGGGGTGCACAACACGCGGCTCGCGGACCGGATTCGGCCCGAGAACGTGTTCAGTTCGGCTCTCAGGGCAAATTAAAACAACACAGAAATCTGGCCCGTGAACAGTAGTTATATTCAAGAAATTAGAGATCCATTGGGCTACTAACAAATTTGCGACCTATACCAACCTGACACAGAGCTTAAGTCTAACTCAGGGAAGGCGGTAATGTCGTCCTCACTTAAGACTTTAAAAAAATCCGCATGTTTGAACGCCAGCGCAAAAAGGGCAGCATAAACTTGACTCGCCTCAGGCGGCAACTTTTGGCGCGCCGGCCCTGTCAAGTCTGTTACTATGATTTTTGATTGGCAGCTCAATGCGCTATCTTAATCAAGTTCTCTGTTTCGGCGATTTCTTGAATATATTTTCTTCATTGCCTCAACAGCGTCAACGATAATTAAGACAAAGCGTGCTTTTCTAAAATATAAATTTACAGTGCCGTAAGCGAAGATGTCTAAACCTGAAGCTAAAAAGCGTAATGACAATGAATGGAGAAAAACGTCAGTTCAATGCTGAATGGACATATCAGTATTTTATGGATACTTTTAACGGCAAATCAGTGTGTTTAATTTGCCGCGAATCACTTAGCGTTATGAAAGACTATAACGACACTACGAAACGAAACATGCCGCTGCTTATAACGAATTGCAAGTTGACTTGAGAAGGCAGAAAATCGAACAGTTAAAGAATGCTCTGTCGGCTGAGCAAAGTTTTTTCGCAAGAAACAAGATGTTTGACACGTGCCAGCTGCAAAGTGGCACAGATAATTGCAAAGTCATCACGGCGATTTTATTAGAGAATGTCTCCAAAGCATCTACACAGAAATATGTCCAGAAAATGCCAGTATTTTAAGCAAAGTCCCGTTATCAAGAATGACAATTCAACGCCGAGCTGAGGACCTTGCAAAAGACGTTACTGAGCAGTCGCATGACAGATTAGCTAGCTGCACATATTTTTCAGTAACTTTGGATGAGAGTACTGATAATACCGATACTGCACAGGTCTTAGTTATGTACGAGCAGTGAATGGTAATTATGAGGTAACTCAGGAATTGGCAGGGTTAGCTTCATTACATGGACGAACAACAGATCTAGATATTTTCAAGGGAATGAAGTCAGTTCTTGATGGATTTAACGTACAGTGGTCGAAGTTGTGTAGTGTGACAACAGATGGAGCTCCTGCAATGGTAGGAAAAGAAACAGGATTAGCTGCTCAAATGAAATTACATTTGAACGAAATTGGTCTTCGAGGTGATGCTGTCAATACGTACCACTGTGTTATTCACCAGGAAACACTATGTAGTCGCGTCATAAAATTTGACAACGTAATGACATATGTTTTCACTGCTATTAACTTCATCCTTTCCAGAGGCCTTAATCATCGGCAATTTAGATCCATTCTAGAAGAGATTCAAGCTGATTACCAAGATATTCCTTACCACACAGATGTCAGATGGTTGAGCA